>NIJG01000032.1:860246-871946 GCA_002201625.1 Euglossa dilemma | reverse complement strand
AAATATAAGTTCAATTTATTAATTTCTATAATTAATATTATAGTATATTGTATATTGTAGTATTATATAATAGTATATTATGGTATAACGAAACATTAATATAGCTTTATACAATTCCATTTTACTCTAATAAAACCTAACGTCTTCCAAAATTACAATACAATACAATTTCAAAAAAGAGCAGTCAAAGAACTTATTTTTTTACAAACTGCTAATTCTATAATATACAAATTTCAAAAGAGATAAGTTTAATTTACTATTTTCCAATCTTCACTTATTATACACGTTTCACGTATTACACGTCTTATACAAGTATCGTAATTAGTTGAATCTTAACCCAACAAAAAAATCACAACAGAATTTTAAAAGAATCCCATTTTTCAAAAACTGCTTGTTCCGTAACATAAGAATTAAAAAAAAGGCAAGTTCTATTCATTATTTCCCAATCTTCACACACCACGTGCGATACATATGTACATCGCAAATCCAGCTATCTATCAACGCAATAGCCAAACAAGAAAAAAAAAGAAGAAAAAGAGGGTAATACAACTCCGACACATAATTCTCCGACATTTCCGTTGCGTATAATCGCCGTAGCGGGATCTATAAATCGTAGATCATTAAACCAGGGCAGATATGATACTAAATCGAGAAGAGTGTATTGGCTGGTCTTGAAAAGGGTTGAAATCCTCCTTAATTTTGGGACGTAGATTCGAAAGAAAAGAACGAAGGAAGGGGTTAACTTCTAATTGTTTTGTTAAATGACGCGCGAGTAAGAATCCCTGGGAGGACTTAAGCCCGAAAGCGAGCGCCAGCGCCGGTTTCAGTTCGTTCCGTCTTCTCTCGCTCTTCCCGCTTTCTTTCTCTCTGCTCTACCCCTGATTCCATCGCCCCCGCCGCCCCCCGCCAAGCCTCTCTGCCGCCTTAATTCTTAGCTTTATTCTCTTCTAAGACTCTCTCTTAATTTCTTATTTCCCCCTCCACCGGCCGCCAGCCTGCGTACTATCTTACCTTTCGCAATTTATACTCGCGGAGAGAACGAGAGAGAGAGAGAGAAAGCGAAAGAGCGAAGCGGGAGGAGAGAGAGCGAGAGGCCACTGAATGCCGGGCTTAAGCAGACAATGCTTCGCTTTCAAACGGCGGCTTCGAAGACCTTTCTTTCGCATTAGATACTTTAATTCTTTAAACGTGTCTTTCCGCCGGCTGAGATACCCTCCATCGTTACTACCTCTCCTCCAAAACTGTTTCGATCGAAGGGAAAGATTTATTTCCCGGGATAGCGCGTTTATTTAACGATTCCCGTCATCCGACGCCGATTTTGTTTTTAAAACAACCATCTTGCGAATGCGAGTAACGTTCTTCGCGGGAAATCAGACGGCGATTATCAGAAACGTAACCTATAAGTGGTAGACTTGGTTTTTAGGTTAGAAAATCACTGATATGTATTTAATTGTTGTATTACTGTTACAGACGATTCAAACGAGGTTATGCTAAATGTTTAATGTGCTTATATGATTTTCACTTTGTGGGTTAGGAAATTACTTGCGTTCAAAAGATTATTACGAAGTAGATAGAGACGTGATTGATCGGAAACATAACTTATAAGTGGTAGGGATGATTTTAATAAATCTGTTATGTGCGTATAGACGATATGTCAAACTTGATTGTAATTGAAATTGATTTCCGTTTGATAGGTTATATTGCTGGAAAAATAAGACGAGATTTCTTTCTTACAATAGGTTAGGAAGTTACTGATATATGTTGAATTGTTGTATTACTATTATAAATTATTTAAATGAATTTATGGTGCATAGATGATGTGGTTATATGAGATTCATTTTGTAGGTTAGGAAATTACTGATTCCTAACCTACAAGTTCAATAAATTTATGGCGTGTCGATGTTATGCAACATTTTGTCGAATATGCATTCGAAAAAGTATCACGAGGTTGACTTTCTAGGTTAGGAAATTACTGATATTTTGGAATGGTGCCATTAGAGATATATATATTTCAATAAATTTATGACGTATAGACGTTATATAATTTCCTTGAGTACTTTGTCAAGTTACATGTTTGAAAATGTATCGTAAGATTCACTTTCTAGGTTAGGACAATACTGATATCTCGAAATGTTATTACTCTGTTATATTTAAATGAATACGTAGCGTATAGATGTTGTCATCTACAAAATTCAATTCTGATTGAAATCAATGTTCCTTGAATATTTTGATAAAATACGTTTTCGAAAGAGTGTTACGAAATTTATTTTTCAACGTTAAGAATTAGATATGTTTAAACAAATTACTTCCGCTAGTATTTAGGACTATAATTCTTCCAAGGACCTTTTTAAATTTGATTATTATGAGTGTATCATGAGATTTACTTTTTAGGTTAGAAAATTTTTGATACGATGAAATATTACCGTTAGAGTGATACATTTAAACGAACGTATAGCATATAAACAATGTACAACAGTCTCTAACTACCCTGTTGAGTTACGTTATCGAAGAAGTAATAGGAGATTTACTTTCTAGGTTAGGGAATCACCGATACGTTGAAATGTTACTGAAAGGATGTTACTTAAGGCGGAAACTATCGAATAACCGTCAAACGTTAGCGTGCATAGTTCACAATGAGTTGTCGAACCCTTCGGAAATGTCGCTATAACTGACCTAGACCCTAAGTCAGATATGAGACTAACAAAGGACGTCTTACAAACGTCTCGCGCTTATCTCAATTACGACGAAAAGTCCAGTTCTCAAAGATACGTTAATCATTCCATTCTCTTTCTCAGATATAAATTTTATTCACAATCACGGAAACACATTGTCATAAACAAATTGTCACGAAGTACCACGTCTAGGAATAATTTACAAAAATTTCTCAAAAAATCTGATTAATTAACGATAAATTTATATTTATACTTCACACTGCTTTTTTCTAAAGATGAACAGATACTTCGAGAGTATCTACATGGAAATTCGAAGAAATTCGACGTTTCGCCACCCTCAACAGGGTTCTATTTTTGCAAGCAAATAATTCCTGTTCTATGATCTGATAGTGTTTCGTAGGAACACCGACCAACGTAAACTGCCATAATTATTCGATACCTCTTGACACACCTAATTGGACAAGTTGGCCGGTAAATGGTACCAGAAGAGAGCAAGATGGAGCAGATAGGAAGAAGTTGACGGTAAGGGGTAGAAGAGGGAAGAGACGATACTACTGACCGTCGATTTCTACAGACCATCCGTGGACCAACCATCGGCTCGTAATGGCCACTTTGAGGGCCCGCCATAAGCTTTCCCAAAGAGACGAACCCTTGCCCTAAGTGGTCTTACACTGACGTTTCGACGAGGTAGATACTTACTTTGCCTATCCGCAATATGACCTAACCTTTTGCCCTGTCCTGCGATCGTTCTCTCTCCCCAATCCTCCTCTATCTCAAGTTTACCTTTCCCCACCGCTGTGGCCCTCTCCTTCATCATCTTCGCTCAGGTTATACGTTTAATTGATCGGATATCAATTTCCATGGCCCCGAAATTCGAAAAAGGTTTCGTTACATCGGAATTCCAACAATTTTCAAAGACAATAGGTTAGGACCTAACCTCTCAGACACAACATTGGCTCACTATGTGACAAATTCACTATGACGACGAGTAGTACATAAACCCCAAGATTTACTTAAGGATTCCATAATGATATCAAAAACTATCCGTCCTAAACCTAGTATAGGTTAGAACCTAACCTCTCAGACGCGACATTGTCTCACTATGGCGGTGATGTGACGAACTCACTATGACGATGAGTAGCATATAGATCCTAAGATTTACTTAGAGATTCCATGATAATGTCAAAAACCATCAGCCCTAGAACTAGTATAGGTTAGGAATTAATTGTTTCCAAGTTCCTGACGAACTTTACCCAATTATTTCACTATATTTCTACCAACAAAATGGTACCCAGCTCACGAAGAAATCACACGCACACATTAAGTTCCTAACCTCAATCTCGAAGAGGCTCGTTCCACCGAGACTAAATGAGACATTGGATGGCGGTGGGGTTAGTTTCGCGAGACACACTTAGCTACAGGGTGTACAGGACATAAGTCGAGTGCGACGGTTTTAATATCGCGAAAAGCAAATGAGTGAGGGGTAGTCTCCGGCGAGGAGGGGGTGAGAGAGGAAGGTAGAAGAGCAGAAGTACCATCGAAACAGGGGGGGGGAGGGCTCAGCGAGTAAATGGAGGTACTGCAGAAGCAAGGGTTAACTCAATAGAGCTATAAGTGAATTACTTATCGCGTACACCCAGTATACAGACTAGATGCGTTTAGCTATAGGTCACAGATACTCAGGGAGGAGGCTAAATTTCATCGACGTGAATAAACACGCGTAACCCTTTTTCCTCTCGTGTCCACGTTCTTCCGCGTCCTTCTCCCCCCTCCCCTTTCCACGAAATTCCAGACGTTCCTTTATCCGACGTCGTTAATCGGATTATACCCGATTCGGTAACACAATTTTACCTTGACAACAACCTTTTTTCACCATGCATGAGAGAATCAGCGTACGCTAAACTCGTTTTCGTGACAACAAACCCCGTTTGACATATCGGTTTGGTATGCGGAAAGAATTTTCGCGTACAGGCCTGTGACGCGCCATTTGTAACAACAGCAGTGCTTTTTTGTCATAGATTTAGTCGAAACTTTGCAGATTTCTAGATTTAGTCGTGCAGATCAAGAAAGCGCGGTTTTATGTCAAATAAAGATGATTAGTTAAAAATTTTCCAATATAATAGAGCAATGATATCGAGATGTCCGCGATCTAGGTAGGATCGATTTCGTGTCGACATCAGGGTCCTTATACCGTTCGGTGACATCAGTCCCTGCATTATCCAGCTTAGTTTCAAGGAACCCTTCGATTTATCGAATAACTATTAACCCCCGAAGCAAAATAGATCCCGATGAATACACCATTAAAGTATACCATTATAAGAACAACGATAGTTTTTAAGATATTTATAATTATACTTATATATGTACTAATCTGTAGAAAAGGAAAAAGAGCGATAGCAGAGCGGATGGGTGTCTCTATTTATTAGATATCTTACAAAAATTTTGTTTGCAATTATTACTCAAGAGTACGATCCTGAATGTTTATGATAGAGACGAACGAAAGTTTAAGTATACGTTCTGAATATTTTAAGTGTCCACTCAAGCGTAAAGATGCATAGGAAATGTGTGAATAAAAAAGATAGACTATGTATGAAAGGAGACAGAATGAAATGTTTAAATAGAAGTGTAAGCACGAGGGCAGGTCAGTTTCTCAGTAAGAGTCTCAGTTGCCAGTTCAGAGTAGTTGTAAGTCAGTTTTAGTTGTCAGTTATCAGTTCAGTTTTTCAAATACGAGTTTCAAATCAGTCAGCTGTAAAAATAGAGGGTCAAGAGAGATCGTGGTCAATCAAACACGCGTGAATGATAGTTTTCAATCCAATTTGCTGTTATTATATTAATAAAGTTATCGTATTCCACCAAGAAGTCGCAATATTATTTAAGTGAATTTCCTCCTTGAAAATACGATCCTACATATAGGTATAAACAAATGATTACTAAATAATAAAACCGCGAGAAGAATAGAAGAAAAACTATCCTTAGCTATCAATTAATCGTGCCTGGAAACAATAAATAAAACATTCATACAAAATAAAAAAGAATTGGAAGAAAAAAAATCACTCAACATGCAGGAGTTGCAGTTCCTAACACGTAGAAACAAAAACGAGAATTTAAAAGAATTAAATATAGATCGTAATTATTTCGTAATTTACAAATTCTTAATTCCAATATTATATATGTATTTCCGATTAATCTTTAATTATAATCATAAATATCTCAAAAACTATTGAAAAGTTGCCCTTATAAATATCTCAAATATAATATATCAATATAATAATCTAAAATACTATATGATACATATAATTNNNNAATATTATATCAATATGATAATTTCAAATATATATATATAATCATAAATATCTCAAAAGTTATCGAGTAGTTGTCCATATAATGGTATATTTTCTTGAATTGGATGATTAAATCTACAAATCTGCGGAGTTTCAACTGAATCCATCACTCGAAGGATTTGCAGTTTCCCTGTAAGCGAGGTTGTCTACCTTCTTGTTAGCCTGACGCGACGTTTGCGATATACCGAGGCTTGCTGGCAGAGGTAAATTGTAGAAAACCGAATTCCAAGGGTTACGAGCCCTTCGAAGGGACCTTACGAGAGGCCTTCCAGTGCCCGGATCTTTGATGGACGCCTGGTTGCTCAAGAAAATTCAGTTAGTCCGCAGCTTTGTGTCCTGTCGCGTTGCGCAGGGGTTGGAGGGGTGATAGTGCTCGGACGGATGTCTCTGCTTGGAACTTAATTAGCCGTCGCAGCCTTAATTACCGCCTGATATTGCTCCGGGACAATTAACGCAATTAACCGGAGAAAGTGTTGCGCATCCTGTCTTCTTTCCAGCTTCTTCATCTTCGATCCCTCGTCGTTACAGCGGCGTTACTCGTTCCTGGGATCGAAATGGAAATATCGCGGAACGATTTCTTTTTAATTTCTCTCGCGAGGTAAATTTTATTTCTTTCTATTCCCTCTTTTTTCATCAGAGACCGATCTATAAAAGGGAAAATTTTCTCTGCTAAGTTGCTGAAGAGGTCAGCGTGGATAGTCATGAATGGTGGAATAGTTAGGCGAACATAATTTGATTAAGTAACGATATTCCATGCAACTGGTTTCATTTTATTTTCATTGAAACGGTCAGTGATATAGTAAATAATCTGAATGATGGATCGAGAATTATTTTTAGATAGGTATTACAAGATATCTGTGTCCTTTGCACAAATTATAGTTTACTGGAATGATATACCGTATTGCTATATTATAGTTCAACTATTAAGTTATTAATAATAATATTTAATACTAAAACTAATAGTTTTAAATATTTTTGGTGCTACTGATTTTATTTTACTTTCATTGAAACGGTCAGAACTATATTAAATAAGTAAGTATATAGTAATTTATTTCAATAATAGATTGAGAATGTATTTTTAAATAGGTATTATAAAATATTTATGTCTTTCTCACAAATTATAGCTTACCGTAATGATAAACTGTAGTATAGTAATACGGTATAACTAGTAAGTTATTTGTAAGCTATAAATATTACTATAATGCATATAATGTAACCACTATAATAACTATACTATACACACATGGTAACAATTAATAATAATATTTTTATACATTTTTTCCTTTTAGATTGACCGAGTAATGATATGTCGTGCAACTGGTTTTATTTTATTTCCATTGAAATGGTAAGTACTATAGTAAATAATTTCAATAATGGATTGAGAATGTATTATAAAATATTTACGTTTTTCGCACAAATTATAGCTTACTCTAATGATATACCGTATTACTATACTATAGTCGATTAAATTACTTATAAATTTTAGAAATTACTAAAATGAATATACTATACAAAATTGAAAATATACAAATATATGTATATAGTAAATAATTACTACATATGTTCTTACCTACATAAAAATCAAAATTCTGTTAGAACCTTCAAAGCAATACTACCCATCTACTACAACAGGATCAAGTGTTCTGACTATAATTCCTACATCCCTCTAATACTCAATAATCACTCCTAAACACAAAAAATAAATCTTTATAGTACATGCCAACAATCCACTGAAGGACAAAGGACAAGTTCGCGAATGACGAAAATAACTAAATTAGTTCATTTACATTTATTAATTTTTAATAACTCTGACATCCCTTTAATTATTCAAATAGAAAGTAAAGTAACTCTCATAATTCTGACATCGCAAGAAGAAAGAAACAAATAATAATCTACTCGAGGACAAAGAACAAATTCGCGAATTACGGTGAAACGTTCGATTGCAACGGGTTTCAACGAAACTAACCTTAAAAAATGGCAGCTCGTGGGATTAATTAACCGAGCGATTTCCCTGCGAACGAACGTAGTTGCGGACAGTTATCGGGACTGGCCGGAGTAAAATTTCCTACGGTCTTATCGAGCAACCGGTCCCGTCAGATTAATTAGAAAGAACGATTTTCGCGAACGGCGAAACGGTAGATAAATGTAGCCGGTTGAGCGCGGCAGAAGCGCGGAACGAGCGGCCGGTTGGTGGGGATAAAACGAAGAGGCCACGGAGCGCGAGCGCCGCCGGTGGGATGGGGGAGTAGCTCGCATAATATACTCGTCGCGGCATAATAATTCAGAAATTTGCATGTACGCGGGCTAACTCCTCAAGTAGGTTATCTATGCTGAAAGTTTTCTCCGTGATATATAACGCATCCACGGTCGAGTAGCGGGAGAGAAGCCGCGTCTACATCGCCTTACGTCCACGCCGTTCAGGGGGTTAGAGGCGAGGTTTCGGAAGCGAACTTGCGTAACTAGGCGCGGGTACCGCGAAATATACGTTATACCAACGGGACATTATCTTTTCGAATTTGAATTACCGATCCCTCCCTGTTCCTTACTCGCGGTTAAACCTGCCGTTTCAACGAAATTTATATCTTAACCGCAATTCGCAGGTTAGGTGTACGTATTCGTTCAATTGACCGTGTTTATAGATTAAAATGGTCTAGTTACATCTTTCTTCCGCGTAATGGGCGTGGGTAGAAGGAGTCATTTTGAAAATCTTTTGTGGTTAGATGATTGTTTTCGCGAGAAATTATTTTATTTATTCCGAGAAAATATTGTAATATTAGGTTGGAGAAATAGAAATCAATTATTTTTGTAATTTTAAATGGATTTATTTTTCCTCGACTTAATATAGTTTATTATTAGGGAAAAAGAAATGCATTTGAGATAGTGTATTATATGTGATATTGATAATCATTGTCCTTTTTTCAAATTTGATGTTTATTGAAAATGGGGGTTTAGTAACCTGTTTAAGTATACAGGGAGGATTTGAATAAGTAGGAGTAGTAATTTTGTAAATTTTTTGAGATTAGTATTGAGAACTTGCTTCGACGAGAAATATTGTAATATTTTGAAAATGTACTACGTATGATATTGATAGTTATTTGTGTTCGTAATGTATAGTTTTTGTTTAAAAATAGAGAAAAATAGTTATTTACAGGTACATACCTTATGTGTCGCTCCTTTTTTTTCAAAATTTAGTGTTATAGGAAATGAAGGTTAAATAACCTGTTTAAATTATAAAGATTATCATTTCTCCATCACTGATGAATAAAAATGATTCTTTCATTTTTGATTCAAGAAAACAATCGAATTTCGTTATAGAAAATTTTTTATTCACACAAATATTATAAAAACAAAGAATATGAAAATTCAATATGTTAATAATTTGTGAATAATTTCTTTCGAAAATAAAAAAATTATAGTAATTTTTATAGATATACTGAACATTATATTTTTATTTTTAAAAAATAACTACAATTACTAAAAGTCATATTTAGAATTTTCGTTCCTTCCTCAATATCAGTATAGTAGATGAAGCTATATATGATGCAATTTATTTATAAATATAAGTCATATTTTTATTTAAAGTCAAATTCATCAATTTGTAAGTTTATATTTTTCTTACACGATTAACTACTTTTTTAGAAATACAAGTTTATAATAAATTTGTTACATATTGAGATATACTTTGATAAAAACAACAAGGATTATTAAAGTTATAAAGATTCTACAAAACAAAAGAACAAAAAAATGAATATCGTATATTTACGATATTTATTTCATTTTTACTGCTACTATACTAAAAACAAAGCCATAAATGATTATATGTACATCTTTCCTGTCCATTTTCCTTCAGTTAATAAGATGCTATATCAAACTTTCTACTTACTGAAAAATTATAAAACAAAATTTATAAAAAAGAAAAATGAGATTTATATGAATTATCGTAGTAGTTTAAAAATCGAAGTGTCTAAAACCTGCATCTTTCTTTAGCAATTAGTAAATTAAAACACCCTGATAAGCCTTTGAAACTAGAAGATTATATCGAATTACATTTACAAAAATATATCATAAAGAAATAAATCATCAATGTCTAAATTTCAGTATGTTTAAAATATACCTCACTTCTTAATTAGAGAATCTTGGTCAGAATTACAAATGGTATACTTCTCATCAACAATATCTTATCCAAAATCAAAATCATACCCAATCTTTTACATATAACAATAATTCCTATATCTCATACAAAGAAAAAAAAAAAAAATCAGAAACATTTGGTAAATATTGTTACATCAGAGTGTTAACTCTATTGATCAGGTCTATAAATGACACTATCTCTTATCAACAATGTCATTTTTAGAGTCAAATATAACCAATTTTTCATCAATAAAAATATTTCCTGTATCTTATTAAAAAAGAAAAAAATCACCAAAATTTTCAAAAAATGATACATCTATAGTCACCTAATAGATATTGGAACCTGAACCAGAATTACAAATGGTATATTCCTCACCAACAATGTCTCCTTAAAAATAGAAAATGATACCCACTTTCACACCTTCGAATATCAATAAAAGAAAAAAAAGTAAACTGCAAAATTTGGCAAAAATTATCTTTACCCTTTCGTCACGGTGTCCCAAGCTTCATGAATTCCGATTATCGTTTAAGCAGCTTGATGTCGAATACCACACGAGCCAACCCTATTCGCCAAATTTACACCCCCAAATCTCTTCCAAACTACGCACCTCGCCGCGGTAAAAGGGACATCGACGTCCCGCAGCAAGTGCGTCCAGCCCCACCACCATCCAGCAGCCTAATCCAAATTTCAGAAGCTCACTTTAGCCTTTGAGGCGATCGTCTGGGTCCTTCGACTTCGCATTCACGCTTATGCGTATTCCTACATTTTCCGGATAATACTTGGATACTCGTATGCAACCTGTCCCCTCTTTCCTATTATGGCGTATTATACCTACAGATTTCTGACAAACTTCGAGCACATATGCCAATCTACCAGTCTGCTGTCTATCTCGCTCTGCCCCGTCTTCCCGTTTCCGCTCCGCGGCAACGTTTTCAACCCTCAAAGGACCTCCACTCGACATAGTCAGAGGATTACGATGTACAACTCTACGTCGAGTTAGAATTTGGTGACACGAAGATGAGTATGCATATGGGAGTTTATTGAATGAAGCTGTATTAAATTCGGTATCGTTTCAGGCCGACAAGGAGATAAAGGAACTTGAGGAAAGAGCACGGAAGCTGATTACATTTAGATCAGGTTCGTAGTCGAGGAGAAAAATGGAGCGTGATTTTATTTCCTTCCTCTTTTTCTTTCACTCTTTTTTTTTTTTCTTTTTTTTTTCGACTCTTTTCCGAGGAATTTTCGAAGCGAGGCGAATTGGCGTTTTAGTAGAATAACGAGGAAGCTTTGTGTCGGTTGTCGAGGATTTTCGTTCATTCGTTAGTTAGCGGAAGTTCGAACTTTGTTCGGGGCAGATTAAAAATTGAAATTTCGAAATTGAGCGTAGGGAGAGAGAATTTATGAAGTTTAGAAAGGCAATTTTGTCTATAGATTTTACCCGGGTATGTATGTATTTGGCGCATTTGCGTAACTTTTTTCATATGTTATAAATTTTATTATTTTTTACCAGAGTCGTGTAACAAAATTAATATCGTATGCACGATTATGTGAA
>NIJG01000032.1:824210-852242 GCA_002201625.1 Euglossa dilemma | reverse complement strand
AGTGGCTCAAATTCAATTTTATGTAATTATTTTTAAAAAATTTGGCAGTTAATCTATACGTGTATGTATATAGTAATAAGATTAAAAAATATTGAATATGTTTAACGCATGGAATATTTTGTAATTTATAGACTAATGAATCGAAAAGCAGAAAATATTAATTTAAACAAATTATTTTATATTTTTCGCAACTTTATAATAATGATGGATACCTTGAAGAGATTACGGTGTCAAATAATACAAAAATTCGCGTAAATCGAATGAGTTGAACCTTGAGCATGAACTACTTTGAATTTTCTGTAATATACAGGGTGGGCCATTTAACATAACCACTTCAATCATTTTCGTCTTTAATAAGATGATCTTTTTGTTACCTTTTAATAAATGTCCTATCATTTCCAACAAAATAATTTTGTATTGCTTCTCCAATAAGTGAATAATTGAAGATAATCGAAATGGTAATTAGATGGTTCACCCAGTATATAGTATCTACCGAATATTTAATGGAAAGCAGCTTAATAAAAAGAACAGGATATTTCTCTATTTTCTCAAACTTTATAATATAATCATAGTAATTTACTAAATATTTTTTACAGGTCAAACAAACAAATAAACACAATTTAACCGAGATAACAAAAAGTACAAAAAGTTTACGCACAAACCATTTCATGCTTCTTTTCTTTAAATCTTGCATAATCTACACGAATCACGGTGACAAACTATAAAAATGTGAACAAATCGAATATAGGTCACTTTAAAAAATCTTATCGAGCATAAACTATATCATACTTCTTCAAACCTCGCAAAATCTCTGAAATGTTGTACATTAATCAAAGCGTCAAAGATATAAAAATTCGAACAAATCGAATATAGGTTAATTTAAAAGATCCTATCGAGCACAAACTATATCAAACCTCTTCAAACCTCACAAAATCCATCGAATGAAGATGACAGTAAACAGAAAAATCCAAACGAATCCGAATATCACATATTTCCGTAATTCAAAGAATCCCGCTAATCGCAAACTATGTCATACCCGCTCCAACTCCACGGTATCGACCGAATATTGTACACAGATGCCGGATTTCTATTTCTCCGAAGTTTTAGCAGGTAATTCCGATAAGTTGAAAGCAAACTGGAGCAGCAACGGGGGAAAAGAGAAACATCGAAAACACCGTATAGAACGTTGAATGGCAGATGTCACGTGAATAATGGATTAACCGACGAGCACTCCCCTTAATCCTGAGATTATCTAGTCTAATACCGCGGCGCTATCGGGGCTTGGTCGAGATTAAACCGACCTGACTGATCAACCATTTTTTTTTCTCCTTCCTTCATTTTTTCCCTCCTTTCTCCTTTTTTTTTTCTTTTTTTTCCATTCGCATAAATCGAATATCGCATATCGATATCGATAACTTCCCTCCGCAATCTGGGTTAAACGACTTTTGCTGTTTCGTTTAACTGAATATAAAGTATGTATCCCAACGTGCGCATTCAACGCGTCATTTGATAAATGGAACAACCTTATAAATGAAAGCGGAAATAACACTGAATTTAAACAGTGAAAGAAGAAAAAAAGAGAAGAAAAATGTAGGAGGAAGAAAAAAAGAAAGAAACTGTACACTGGAAATACTTTGGGACGGTGATTATTATTATGGCCGATGCACCGGAAACCGGAACTGATACCGAGCGCCATGACAGACGCGAGCAACCTGTTATTCCGTCTAATCTGTTACGAACGTTGGACGACTGTTATGACAGTTGTTTAGAGATTTCCATTATATCGACTTTGAGATAACTTTGAATTTTTCCTTCCCGATTTTTCATTCGTGAGATCTGCAGAAAGAACATTTTATTTCTATTTTTCATTATATTTTCATATTATTATATTTTTATTTTTCTTTCGGTCACTGGATCTTGACGATTTATTTTCATTAATAAATAAATTAATTTCGAATTAATCTAGAATTGAAGAATACTTAAGAGAATTTTTTGCATTTAAAGAAAACGATCGTATTTGGTTTCTTTTTTTATTTATTAAAAATTTTTGTTTTTTTGAGTCTTCGATACAATTTTGTTTATTATTTTACTATAAGTACTCACGGTACAGCTATGTCTAAGACTTAGCGAGCGTTTCAGCTCGATTTGACTGTAGGTGAAACCATACATGAGTCATACGCGATGTCCACGCATACATGCAGAAAACAGAATGCCAAATGTTGCCGTTTATATTCGTATAGGAGAACAAGCAAGAACAGTGAGAAGCACTGAAATGTCGCAGATATGTTAGCCATGAATTACGCTATTACTTATTCGTCATCGGTAATGCCTGCTGGAAATTAATTCCCTCGAATCGTATAATCTGAAGCCAAAATCAACTCGAAGTATCGTCCATGGTATACGTTAATTCCTTTGATCTGACATTACCGTCAGTTGCATATTCACATTCGAATACCAACAAAAATATTATTAAAGTGGAAAAAACCGGATATTTAGTAGATAATTAAATGAATAAAATATTTAGAAATTAATTTGAAATTATTTTATCGAAAAATATAAAGAATAAATGGCATTATTTTCTATACAGACTTGTGTGAAATTATTCTGTGTTAAAATACTGAGAGTGAATAGAATTTAAAAAATTAATTAAATTGTTTCATATGTATAAAAATTAAAAACTTGATTAAATAAAAGCGTTAAATGTATCAAATATTATTTAATAACAAATTTTAATATTGTTTGATATTTACGATTAGAATAATCGCCCTAAAAAAAGGTTACTTTATAAATTTCAATTAGTTGTTTAACAAAAAAGAATGTAATACAATTTAATACGACATAATTTAATTTATAATAAGAAATTTCCATGTTTTAAAATTTCTCTTAATTATAATAAACGTAAATTAAATTCAAATTACAATAAGGTTCGTTTATAAACCTTATCTCAAATTTATGTAGACAGTTACACGTTACACGAATACGCTATAGAACATAAATTGTATGAAGATTTGCATTTATGCCTTTTGCGCTATACCCTTCATACTGATGCAAAAAAATCTTGGCAATTGTGAGAAATTTTTACGCGAATATTATCAGCGCGATAGAACGTGATCGAACGAATGCAAGTAGACATGTGACATGGCTGCAAGCGTAAAATGATCGAAAAGCGTTAAAACGATGATTAGAGAGCGTGAAAGGTGAGAACAACGAAACACGCCTGTACTCTTTCAATTTGTAATCATTACGATAAAGCGCTTTCCCTTTTTCCCAAATACTCGAATATATTCGTAAAACGAAAGCAATTCTCTCACACACGCGCGAGTGGAAAAAAATACTGGTAAACATTCGTCACATCAATGTTCCAAGGAAAAGAAAGAAATAAAAATTCGTTCGTAAACATCCAGTCATAGTTGCCCTTTCATCCCGTTACATTTCAATTTCCCAGGGAATTAAGAACTTCCTATTACCAGAGAATTCACAATCAATGTCAAGAAGTATGTCGCGCTTAACCTCTTTTCGCGAGACATCTTGCTCGTATCGCAACGCGAATAAAACACACGAAGGGAATCGGCGCGACTGTACGGGCGATGAAGAGACGAGGAACCACCTAGCGTTGGAAAACAAAACCACGTTGCAAGAGACAAGTCGAAAAGCAGGCGATCGAGATCTCCGTAAGAGATCTTAATTCTTCTTCTTCCGGCCCCTGGCCCTCGATGTCGCGGCCGGGCTCTCCGCGTGGCGTGTTGCAGGTACACAGGTGCACCGGTATACGTGCATCTTATCTCTAGACACACCCCCGGCCTGAAAGTGGTACAGCCAAGGGGAGCGGGGTATACAGGAAAACTAGCTCCTGGACTAGAAGTGGGAGTCGAATTACAAGGAGCGAGAGAGAGACAGAAGAGTAGGGATCAGCGGAGCGACAGAGAGAGAACCGAACGATAACCGAGAACCGCGTAGAAAGACGAAGGCAGATACAACTGTTGCGAGGTGAAAGGGGTGAAATAAGACGAGGCTGGAGAAAGTGGAAGAGACACAGGAAGGAAACGAGGAGAGTCGAGGAACCAGCAGACTTCGAGGGAAAACGGTATAAAGAAGAAAAGAGAGAGGGTAGAGAGAAAGAGTAGATAAAAGGACGAGGGATAAGAAGGGAGAATATCGCGCGGATGAGTAAAAGAGAAGGACAGAGATCGCTGGTGAGAAGAGGAAAAAATGGAGTGGTAGGAAGAAGAAGAGTGGGGGAAGAGAGAAGCGGAGAGAGACTGCACGGATGACGAAGGTAGTTCCGGAGGGTTTGAGGGTGAACCATCCGAGTGAGGACCAGGATGGTCCTCCACGGTGGGCGATGGTAGCCGGCGAAGTGGTGGGGTGACAGCGACGGCGGGTAGGGCGTCGTAGGGGCAGAACCAGCGCCGCGACGCTTCGGCACGCACAGTCGCGGCTCGAACGCCGTCCCATGCGAACGTGTTATTCTCGCGGCTCGTGTATCATTTTTTTTACAGCCATCGTGTACCATGTTCACGACCTGTTCGCACTTAGATCGAGATTTCGGAAGGACATGATCGGGGCAGATATAACGAAAGGCTTTCGATTGGCGCTCCACCTCGAGGATGGATTTTCACTCAAGATCGATCGAGACGTCGAGTTTTCGAAAACACATGACCGAGGGCAGTGTTCATTGAACGATGTCGTATGATTTAATAACCGAGTGAGATCGTTTTAAGATTGAATCTGTTATCGATCGTTCCGGAGTGATTTTGACGATGACATTGAAACTTTCGATGCTCGACAAGAGTTAATCGATCGAAACGATCGATTTCCAACTAGAACGTCACAGCGTTTACCGATCGGGCAGCGATCTGAATTTAGTGACACTTTTATCGACTCGCATAGGACAGACGATGTATTTCGAACTTTTCTAACAGACTGGTATACCGTTCGAGTGTCTCGCGGAGAATTTTCTACCAGTGAAAATATTACTTATCGACGTGGTGTTTCTATCGGGACATATATAGTGAACTGTATCGGCTCGCGAGAATTAAAAGGAAAAGAAAATTACCGTACGAGCAGAGAGAAACTGCTATTCGATATTTCACCTGTTTAATGTCCCCGGTGTGAAGCCTCGGTCCGTACAGATGCAGATTTCATTGAGTTTCGAGGCACTGTCGGCATCGTTCGGCAAACACGTGTGTGCAAAACCATTCTTTGCAATCTAGTCACAAGTGCGCGCAGTCGGCTCGATACTGATCCGGTGATCTAATCGATTTTACCATTCCACGATATTAATATAATACGTTCTTAATGACCAATAACGTGGCGATAAAAAACGTCTGCCATAAGGACATAATTGAGCGTAGTTCAATAATTAAATTTAAACCAAAGTGTATAACCTTTATCATAGTGTGCTGCATGTATTAAAAATCGGCAGTAGGGATTAGTAATAAATGATACGGAATCGGAGCTCGGTTGTGACGCGAAATATTTCAAGAGATTTCAAGCTTGGTTAAATATTGGTAAATAAACTGGGAATAGACGGTAATCAGTGAGAATTGAATCGATGCTATAAATGTCAGTGCGAAATTAAAAATGGCGGCGACTTCCGAGTCCCAGGATAATTATTGAGGAACTCTTTACGAGGGAATGGATTTTCAGAGCGCTATGGACACGTTTGTAGAGGCATGGATGGCTGCAAATACGAAAACGGATCAAGTACAGGTAAATCGTAAAATTATCATTGATAATTCAAAGCAAATAGCCACTTCAGGCATTTCTTTCTGTTCTGTTATTCCTATTGAAGAAATGTAACACCATCCTGACGTTGGCATCCGTGAATGACATCGTTGAAAAGTAACCCCTTCTAACATTACACAGCCAATTGGCCACCCTACCAATTTCTGCCCTCTTGGGCACTTCGACTTGCCACCAAGCTAATTCCCCGATATCAATTTGCCACTTTCCGTTACATCTTAGAATAGCTGATTTACTTGGATGACACCAAGTATATTTAAGATTTCAGAGTAAGTAATACGAATTTTTATATCCTAATCGAAAATTACTCAATTCTTCTTCGAAGAGAAAAAATTAAAAAGAATATTTGTTCAATCGTTTAACGAAAAGTATAAATCTACATATTTATTTTTTCTTTTACTTCCAATAGTTTAAACTATTAAGTATAATAATTTAACACTATTTTGCCTTACAAGTTTCTAATTACATTGGAAGTATTGTATACAGTTGATGAAATAACATCATGATTACAACCCTAAGTCAAATATTAATTATTGGTATCAAAATAAAAGAAAAGAAGTTCGTGAATATTCGTACAAACAGCAAGAGAAGTTGAAAAATGTATTTAGGGAGGATTCGTTATCCAGGTATATAGCATGGCCTTTACTGTACGAATCTCTTAAACAGAAGAAGTGGAGGCAGGCAGTGAAAAGTGTAAAGTATATAGATTCGGTGGTCTAAAATTTCAGAACGGCAACCGGAGCGGTGCTAAAGGTGGTAGAGGTGGTAGAGAGGGTTGGGAGAGATAATCCTTGGTAAAACCGCGGATCGTATGTGTTGCGTGGATGGGCATACGTACGTTTACACGTGTACGTACGGGGGGTCACGGGTTCTGACCACGATACGGATGTGCCCCTGCCTTCTTCCTGTGCTACGACCACGTTCACGTACTGGCATTCAGTGCAATAAGACCGCATCTCCATTGACCAGTCGATCTCTTGATCATCGGAAACTTCTGATTTTCGTTTCTGACCTATATATTCACGGACTTTTGTGACCCTGCTGCACAGGCTCCACTGTCTTCGAAGTCCGCATTATTTCTCTCATGTATTGTTCTCTGCCAATGAATATTAAGAGTGCCAAAGCTTATCGTATAATTATTTTTCATTCGACAACGTGCATCGCTGTTTCATACCGTAACGATAGCACCATGAAGAGTCAGTCGGTAGCCAAAGATACCGAAAGTCAATGTACAGGTCACATGTTTCCTAGCTATCATTCATAAAACGTGTTCTCGACGTGCCTCTGACTTTGCTACGTAAGGTAAGATTAAATATAACAGGAAACAGAAGCAGCTGGAAAAATATTCCTTGGATTTCCTCTCGGTTGCTGCGTACATTTGCACGTTGAGAAATAAATTCGTCGTGTGTCAGCGTGCAGTGAGAGAAATAGGAAAATCGAAGATAATCTTATGATACAGTCAGTTCGGTTTCTCGAGGAACCGTGAGATTTTCTCCCTTAGGATCATCGTGCCTCGTTAAAATTAGGAATAACACAATCCGCATTCGTCCTTGACAAATACAAGAACAATATTCCTGTGGGGATACGGTAGCATTATATGGGGTTTGTTGAACATCCAAATCGGCCCTTCCCTTCCTACGATTCTCTGCCGGTGTAACAGGCATTTGGCTTCCGCTGTTAAAAATTGAGGGGAAAATCCAGGGGAAGCAACTCGCACATAGTACCGACAGGTTTGTTTCGTATACAAATAAATTTCAATATTTTTTCTCTTCACTGGTCACAATTAAAGTAGGAACAAGTAATAAATGTTAACGTTCAACGTGTAGATCTCACGTAGGTATCTGAAACATAAATTATCACGCCATTACAGTAGGTATTACATGTAGAAACGTTGCAAAGGTTTAAATATAACTTTAAATACATTAGAAATTGCACAAACTTATTACTTCATGGGACTTGTTCACGAAGCAACGATGGGTAGATAAATGATTAAAAATAACTTCTGCTGTTGTTATGAAGCGTAACGAAGAATACGTTCTATGCGCTACAAACTTCAACGGTGAAAAGCAGTATATTTTTAATATATATCGATATATAGATCAGTATATAGAAAATGTAATCAATTTCTATCGCCAATAAACTATATCAAAATAAATAAAATTAAAGAAAATAAGAAACAATTCGTTACTTCGTTAATTGAAGAAATGATAAAACTACATGCAAACAAAAACTTCGTATCGCATAAAGAATATCCGTACGTTTGAAATAAAAGTTTTTAGAGACAGGTAACGCGACATCGATCTCCGCACGTTTTCTAGTTAAAGCGGTAACCCAACGAGTTGGCAGACCTCAAGATAACACAAATACATATTTGGTGTTCCAAAATTCCGCCGGCAGAAAGCACATTCCGATAGCTGAAGACGCGTCCTTGCCGCATTGCGCGCAGGAGTGTACCGCGTACGTACACCGAGGCCACGTGTGCACTCGAAAGTGCGTACATGTACGTCCGAGGATAGGTTTGAGGCACGCATGGTCACGGTATTTGACCACCCCAGCTACCGGAATGATTGTAATCCATCTATCCGGCCGCCGAAGCCGATACATCAAATGCACGTAGAACTTTTCACGTCCCTTTTCCTGACAGTTCCTTACCCCTAGCCTCTCCTCGGTTATCTCTGCATCGAACACGACGTGAATATGTTATTAATATTTATACCAATGTTGATATTTAGCCTTACATCGTGCGTCGCTTGTCTACGTGAATGTAAGCCTGTTGATTTATTTCTGTGAAAAATGTTTGCCACGTTCCTCCAGGAATATCAGGATCGGCTAAAAATTAACGGAACGTTAGAATAATTATCTAACAAAATTTCACACGACGTTATATGTTATGATACCAATTATAGGTTAATACCACAGAGAGTATATATCTTACTATTTTTCTTCGCCAGAAGACCTTTATTAGATAGTTTTTCATAGAAATGACGATTCCTTTTATAGGCTATGATGGTCTTGAATGATCTAAAGAAAAAAAAATTGTTCATATAGTATACTTAGAGTACTGTAATTCAACTTCGTTCGCATAATTCAAAAGTGTCGAATCACATTAGAGGTTAATAAGAGCTACAAAGCCCAAGGAAAGGTATTAAAATAGTAACGGATAAGTGTTTGAGCGTAAAGTTTGAATACATATAATTATGAAATACTCACGGCATGCGATTATATCAATTTTGCTCGCTGTATGATTGAAATACTCTTATATACTCTTCCTGTTTCACGTAGTCTTTTTTTTTTAGAAATGACTAGAAGGCAGTGAACATCTGGTAGCAGAATGAGCAATTTACGTAACGTAGTCGTGGAAGCATCAATCCGTGGATTATCTACCGCGGGGAGAGGGCCAATTATTGTACGTGGATATCGGCCATCTGATATTTCGATAAGCCTGATTAGAATGTTGCACGATTAACGTAAACCATGGAGACATTTAATTCCATTCTATCGATATTGGATAAAAACAGATATTACATTGGCCGATGTTATTCAATCACTGATCCCTTGTCTCGGTGACCGGTGGAGGGGAGAAAGATTTCGAAGTATTTTACCAAATTGCGTATAGTCGATATGCGCTACGTGTAAATTAAAATCCAAGATGAAATTTAATCATTGATTTGGAGCTTATGCGTGTTACAGAATATTTAAAACGTAGAAAACCAGTTTATATCGAGTCGTCGACTTATAAACTGGTTCTTTCATTAATAAACACTAAGACATTACATTGATAAAAGGAACCGAAACATACCATTCGGGGATTGAATTAAATGTTTCGTGAATCGAGTGTTCCAAGTGCATGAAATGAGAACAACGAAATGGTTAGATTTAATTAGTTAATAATCAAAATCGTACTGTCCAACGTGAATGTAATATGATTTTAGTTTTAAGTAACATGCTTTTCAATTTTTTGTTCCAATTACGTTATTCGTTAATAGCGATTCGAAGAATGTCGTTGTTTTGAGTAAACTATACCGTATCTAGCGTTAGTTCGAAACAAGTGTAATTTAACGTAATGTCTTACCTATTCTTGCATAATAACATATCGTTGAAACAGTGTTTCGAACATATAACTCACACTCTTGTATAATAATTAACCTATTAATAATATTAGCGAATTGACAAGTTACAAGTTATAGGTTATAAACTGCTATATTACTTTGCTTCGAGCACGTGGTATAACTGACTGATAATTTGTAAAACTTACTTGCAGAATTCTGCTTTACTCGCTGTCAAAATTGTTACGTTTACGCCACAGAATTCACTAATAGTAATAACCTATAAAATATTACCGATAATTTTAATTCGATTTTCCAACAGAACACGGATTTAAAAACGACAAATTATTTTGCATATAGAATTTTCTTGGTATACATTTAATTCTTCTAACGTAAACTTTATAAGCAATAATAAAGTAAACATCGATGAACGTTCCTATTCCACGCGAAGATTAGTAATAATTGCAAGATCTATCAACAGGTGCCACTAGTTCTCGTCGGTAAAAAGAAGCGTACGAAATTGTGCAGATGGCAGTTCTACTAAAACTGTCGTACCCAGATGGTAGGATAGAAGGTGAGATTCGAAAAAAATAATAACTAGCTTTGTCTAAACTACACGGTAATTCGCACGTTTTGAACACGCTTGGAGGGCTACGAGTAAGAAGATTCGATGCGAAAGTCTCCATAAAAATGTTGATAGGAAGATGTATCAATTTAAAAGGTTATTGAAGCTGACATAAGGAATACTCCGAATTGGACCTACATTCAATTGCCAAACATTGTAGGTCGGTCATTTGAACTTACGTAAGCTCGTCAGGAAGATGAGACAGAAATCCAGCCTGAAATAAATTCACGGAATTTCTGGGACCTTTGGTCGTCGGAGGACCAAGCAGAGAATTTTACATTGGTCGGCGATTAAGGTTATCGTCTTAACGGGAAACACTCTAGCAGGAAACGTCGTCAACGCGTATCTCTGTTACACCCGGTAGATAAGCTGATCCGCCGATAAACGATGTCGAACCGTTGTTTGCTATGCTGGTATTAATTCGCGATGATGTTGCATTTTGCATATAACAAACGAATTTACCTTTTCGTTATTCGTTAACCTCTCTTCGCCCTAATATCAAACAGCCTGGAATTTGCTTCATCTAATTTACTCGTAAAGTCATTTACAAATTACAAACTCACGACAACGCGTTTCGAAAAGGAAAATGTACAAATTTAACCTCAAATTGCGATATAACGTATCGCGAAATGTCAAGATTTTAACCTTAAATTTTCGCACGTACTAGTAATAAAATCATAACATTTAGGTGCAACTAATTCAATCGAATTCGTCGTTTCGTCGAACCCGATCGAAACGACACCGGAATCTTTACATTTCGCATGAAACGTGTAAAAAAAAATATTGCAGATGCAAGAAAATTAGGTCATTGGATGCGCAATACGATTGAAAGGAACGAGGTAGATAAAAGTTCGATTTACGTTGGTTCGGAAATTGTACGTATACACGAAGGAACAGGAACGA
Source organism: Euglossa dilemma (assembly GCA_002201625.1). Classification (NCBI taxonomy): domain Eukaryota; kingdom Metazoa; phylum Arthropoda; class Insecta; order Hymenoptera; family Apidae; genus Euglossa; species Euglossa dilemma. The sequence continues at coordinate 840,923 of NIJG01000032.1, read as the reverse complement.
TACACCTTTTGCACGGTGAATGGTGCATCCCCTTTCGCGTCACGTCGAAGTTACCGCGATATCACTTGGGGCGTTAGCCGGATAAGCCGCTAACCCCATCCACCTGTTGCCTTTTCTTATGCGTTCCCGCTTACAGGCCCGCGTTCATCCTCATTCCTCGCGTGGAAACGAGCCAAGGAGCCGTCGTCCTCTTCCAATCCACGTTCACCTCCGGACTTTGCCTTCCTCCCTCGTCCACTACTTTATACACCGGTGTCAGGCTCGCGCTCCTTTCCTCTCTTCACCACTTCTACGGTGTCCTCGTCAGCCTCTCCTCTTCTACGTCTTCCTTCTCCTCCTCCCCCAACACCGGCACCGTCTGATTCTTTCGCTCCTCCGTCTCTCTCTCTCCGACTCGCCATCGCCTCCCTCTCTCTCGCTCCTCCTTTCCACACCTCGTACCCTCTCGTTCTAGCGCCCAAGCCCGGGTCTTCAGCGGTCTGACGTGTTTTTTGCGAGTGCATACCTCGAAGCAGCTCCCGAAACAGTAGCTGGTACCCCGGTACAGTCCGGACCAGTGAAAAAATCAGCGACCTCAACTCGGTCCTCTCGGTTTCCTATCCACGGATCGACCGCGATCGTCGAATATTTCTTCGCTGATTTTTCCTCCGATCGATTATTCCGTCGTGACGACGACGTTTCGTCGAAACGTTCTGTAGTACGTTGCCGTGTTCCCTTCTTACCCGTTTTCGTCTGTCGTCCTCGGATTCGCGTGAACCGCGCGTAACGATATTTTGTAGGTTAGAGACACGTATTTACGCGGTGTGCAGCCGGACTAGGCTGTTGCGTCGATTCGTGTAATAAATAAACGTGAGAAGAAAGAGGAAAGTTTTGATCCACGAAATATGTGGAAAAATTTATCGGTTTTCAAGTATATGTGGAATTTAAGTGGATAGGCTTGCTCGGAAGCGCACGAAATCGTGTTTCGAGTTATATACAAGATTAAAAGCTACCGAATCGAGTCTTTATCTCAGATTTTCGTATAGCCTGACTAATCTAATCTCGAAATTGAATCTATTAATTTCGAGAAAACTAAAATCTGTTCGTAATAGCACTTCCCGAATAAATCTATCGTAATAGTTTATCGAGACGTTCGATAAGCTGTATCGTCTCGAGGTATCTTAAATTTCGAAGGATATATCGGCACGTACTTGACTAACAAAATTATTTACATGGTCAGTAAAATTTGTTCTACTTTTATAATAGACACTACACTCTTATTTCTTTCCTGTTAATATTTTATCTTCACAGGTAGAACAAATATTTTCAAGATTAAAATATTTTACTTTGCATAAGTTTATCAATCGAGATTGTCAAGATATAGTTTTTTCCTTTTATACATTTTTATCTATAATAATTCTACAATAATATAAAAAACGTTAAATTCACATATACAAAATGTTATCCACGCCAGGTAAAATAACAAACCGAGTAATATTTAATATCTATAATACGAATAGGAAGGCTTAAATGACGTATTCTTTTTTAAAGGGACATAAAGATATACTACCATCGCAAACACAAGGATTCCACGATAATATTAATTTGAGGAAAAATAATGGATTTCTTTTTAATATAATTTATTGTTAGAGAAAAAGAAATCCATTTAATATTATAAAAATAATGAATTCTTTTCCCTTCAACTTAATATAATTTATATCCATTTAAAATTATAGATGTAATGGATTTCTTTTTCCCCAACGTAATATTTACAAGTGACCGAGGCGTCAAACTAAAAATACAGCGGCGATAATAAAGGATAGAGCACAAGGGAGTTAAACGATTTCTCGGTCGATTTGGTCATGCAGTTCCACGGAAGCGTCATCGACGATCCAGTTTTCAGACAACGAAAACCGCCGGCGCGGTGCATTTCGCACTTCGGCCGTAGTGTAGGATTGTCGCATTCTGGGCCCACTTGACCCTCGTTGACATCGTGAACGGCTTAGCCGTTAGTGTTAAGTTCAGTTCACTCATACATAAATCTAAGTCCGCGCTTATGCCTTAGCAGGCCGTTGTCGGAATTGAGCACGTGTTCAGATTTCATCGACGACAACGCTTAGATCATCCGGCTCATTCGATACGACCGAATCGTCGCGGATTCGACTACGTTCAGAGTGTCGTCTCATCGCGGTTAATGACGAAATTATTACGTTGCTCTCCTTACGTCTATTATTAAACCCGCGCAATTAATACAGGCCTTTCTCCACGTTTACTTTATCCTGCCTTTGCACGTACGCTGAGAATCGCCGGCGATGATTTGAACTTGTCAATTCATTGACGAGGAGGTTATGTTTTTTACCTTCGCGCCGAGCACGAGACGAACGTGTACAGTTAAAGGTTACGTGTGCTCTGTGCGCGATAAAACGTATCGAATCGAACGGTTATCACGTGGTGTTGTAGTTTTTCGGAAATTTGTTATTCATGACGTTGCTGGACTCGCGTATAAATGGTAAGGTTACGTCGATCTTGTGAATCTTTATGTAACGCTATGGAAAATATGGAAATGTTTACATGAATATTAAATCGTAATTAGACGCGAATGTTCACGTGTATGTCTTCTCGTTTAGTTAAAGGGGTATCGATACATATGCAAATAAAGGAAAAATTGGAAATTGATATATACGCGAAAAATATAGGGAATTTAGTACGTAACAGTCCGTATAATAGCAATCTATATATGTAGGTATACACGGTTAACCTCCAAAGACAAGACACGTAAGTGATTGCTCGTGCAAATTATGCAAAATTTTAAATTAACGTAGGTCCAGTTTATGCATCGTGCAATTGCGAAATAAATAACAACGAACCTCCTTGCATTTGACGTTATTGGTGGAAATGATAATTAATAGGTTCATCATTAGTGATTACAGATTGACCATTGATATGATGATAGGTTAACTGTTAATATTTCGTTTGTAGTAATATTATTGATAATTTATCAATATTTACATTTTTTATTTCAACATTATTCTGATATATTCAATTATCAATCTTATTTGAATCTAATTTGACTTTTATTTAAATTTTTCCTAAACAAATTTGCTAAAAAAATATTGAACAGTCCATTAACGTATAAATATAATATATATGAGTATATACATATAATTTCATTAATATTTCATGTATTACAATATTATTAATAATTTATCAACACTTACACTTTATACTTCAACATTATATTACATGTTTCTATAATGTGTAATATATGCATCTAACAATTTTCTCGATATTTAGCCATCAGAAGTTTATTTCAATTTAATTATAATTTATTTGAATTTTTCCTAAACAAATTTGATATACAAAAATTGTACAGTCCTTATTTTATTTCAACTATTTTGTATGTACGTGAGAATGTATTATATACGAGTATTACATTAATTTTTAGAAATTAGAGGAGAGATGTTGAGAGTGTGGCATGGTTAATAAATAATTAATTAGGAAGTGGAACGTTTTTGATTGCAGAGCCAAGCTTTGGCATTGACACACAAGGCCTCTCCACCTTCGAGGCCGAGTAGTGTGTCCTCGTTACCCAGGAGTCCCCAGTCTCACCAATCCCAACAGTCTCAGCCGCAGAACACTGCTCAGCTTCCGCCGGTGCATCCTCATCAATCGCAGACACCCCTAAGCGCACCCCAGACACCGTTTTCTGCGCACAATCAACACCCCAAGCAAGAAGCAAATACAAGCCCCAAACAGGAGGGATTCGATCTGAGCAAATCTACCTCCAGCACGGGTGAGTTCTTTATTTTCTTTTCTTTATTCTTTCCGCTTTTCCCATCTTTCCATCCATTAAATGTATCGAAGCTTTCGAGGTATCGAATCCCAGGTTGAATGAATCTTGGAAGAATGACTCCGTTCTGATTTTTCGCGAGGAAATGGAAGCGAAGAGAAGGAAATGAAACAAGAAATTCTATACAAAGAAATTTCAATTTTATCACGAACATTATTTATTTACTCGTGAGTATTTCTTTATACAGATTATTTTTATTGTATATTGTTATTTATTTATTACTGCAAAATAGAGATCTCTGTAAGAGATTTTCATTGCTTTTAGTAAATTGTAATAAAGAATTTTAATTAACTAATAACGATTGGTGTTTGTATTTTGAGTATGGATGGTTATATATTTCGTCATGCCAAGTGTCTTCTTTTTTCATTTTCTTCTTTCTTATCTATGTTTCCACGATGGTGTTACAAACCCCTTGTCGAGTCATCCGCGTGTTATTGCCTTGATCCGACATCTTTCGCTTCCAACGAATGAAATCACCTTCACGGTACTGGGTCGAATGGAAACAACAACCACAATGCAAACGCATTGTGAACCTTGGTCAGGATTATCAGTGTCGATGGGGCTACCAAATTAGCCAATCATAACGTACAATGAGATATTTTCTTCGCAGTAATTTTAGTACCTACTTAGAAACTATTTATTTAATTAAATAATACTCGTTTAAAAGAATGTTTATTTGGATATTAATTATAGGCTTCGCGTTAAGAATAATTACAAATATTCCAGGAAATAAGTTATAAGGCATTCGAGTTATATCTAATTTATTTTACAGTGACAATTTAGCAGGTACAGTGTTTTGAAATGAAATTATCTCTCGTTATGAGGGAAAGAACCAGAAGGAATTAGAAATTCTTATATTAGAAGTAGAGGAATAAATAAATAAAATGCAGTTTAGAAAATATAAATAAATAGTCACGTGCATAATATATATTATATAACATTACTTAATTCATATCGTTATCTATAAATATTAGATGCAAACTAAAATTAAATAAATTATCATATTTTTATTAATGAGTTACTAATGCTTATTTAAAGATTCACAGACATAACAATAAGTAAAAGATTTCCTTGTATTCAAACAATTTTGGGTGTTCCAAAATTTAAGCAATATCGATAGAAGACACGAGTTTTCAATTAAAATTTCTAATTTCTTAATTTATTAATTCGTTTTTCTTTTCCTTTTCCTTTCCTTTTATTGGCAACGTTTTACCGCACAAATGGTGCGAAATTCAAATCTTGCTTGAATTTTGGGACACCCAATATTAAATACAGGGATGTACAATTATATTTCTACTTCAATAGAAGCCAGAAGTTTTAAAACCAATTACGTATCCTAATTTAACAATTCTAACTCTAAGAAGTCCAATTAAATTAGCAATAAAATAAATTTACTATAACAAACCATGTATTAGGCGTTTAGAAAATGTAAATAAACAGTTACGTGCATAATATATGTTATGTAACATTATTTAATACATAATATAATCTATAAATATTAGACACAAACTAAAATATTCTTATTAATGAGTCACTAATGAGTATTTAAAGACACACACGCATAAGAACGTGGAAAAGATTTTCTTGTATCCAAAATATTGTGTACCCAAATAGAAGTCTAAAATTCTAAAAGTAGTTACGTTTCCTAGTTCAATAATTCTAATGTTAACAACTAGTCCAATAAAATTATTAATAAAATAAGTTTAATGTAACAAATCGTGCATTAGAGGTTTAGAAAATATAAATAAATAGTCACGTGCATGATATATATTATATAACATTACTTAGTACATAACGTTAACTATAAATATTCGACGTAAAGTAAAATATTCTTATGAATGAGTTATTAATGAGTATTTCATATCTCCCACGCTTGTAATGAATAAAAAATTTTCTTGTATCCATAAAACTTTTTTCCAATTTTCTTTGCATATACAGGATTGTATAATTATATTTATACGCAAATAGGAGGCTAAAATTCCTAGGTTAGTAATTCTAACGCTAGCAATAAGTGCAATAAAATAAATCGAATATAACAAACCTTGCGTTTTCTCACGATTCTCAAATCGATTAAACCCGTTAACCTCAACTGTTTAGCGCGATATTAAATTATTCAGTTCGTAACGAGGACTTTCGATTCTGATAGCCCAACGTGTATTTATACCGATTGCGTGTCCCTTCGGTTCAGCCTAATGGCTCCTGCAATCGGTAAATTATTTCTGTATCTTCGCTAACAATAAGAATAATCTGGTAGCAGTGTTCGAAGAACAGAGGAACCGTTAACGATCACAAGGTACAAGTTAAAGAAGTTGGATCCCGTGTACGCGAAGCAAGTTTCCATCGGGAATGACGAAGAGCTCGTGTGCGTAGACGATGGAGGTCGCACGGAGGGGTCGTTAAAGCTCGTAAACGAGATAGACCATCGGCGGAATTTCCTTGATCCTCGATAATGCAGTGGAAACAATTTGCACGCGTCCGTTTGCCGGAGCGAACGAAAACCAGAGCCCCCTCGTGACATCGAGACGTATCGATCTTCTTTGATCAGAAAGTTACCACGGTCACGTGTCTTAGTTCATCCGACAGGGTCTAAACAAATTTCTCACTTTTATGCGAGCTGCTTTCATTTATTCGCTCCTTTTGTTACAACTAAAAATACTGCATTCCTCGGACTAGCTATTTAGGAACTTTGAGACGAGAGTGTGTGTTCTGACTTCTGTCACGAGAGTTGGACTAATTAGAATGTTTCTTAGATGGTAATTGGATCCTTTGAGAAATGTATACTTTTCGGGTAATTTAGTTTGTTTACCGATTCTGCTTATATTTTTTGTGTAAAGTGTTGCCAACGAAGAAAAGACAGCGTGACAGCTGACAGTTCAAAGTGTTGAATAATTACAAATTTACGATTTTTAATTAACAAGATTAATTAACAAACTGCGTTCCATGAATAGTTGTCAATGAATAGCAGCTATTGCATACCAAATAATTCAGAATACAAAGGACAAACAAGTAAGAGAATAGGAAGGAGTAGATTTTTCAAGAAATCTGAATTCAGATAGACAATTAAAAGTCTGCGTTTTCTATCAAACTTATTTGTTATGTGAATTTTGGGACACCCTATAGAAGAATGTGCATTATACTATTCAAATAATTGAATTATTGAAAGATTTATAATCCTAAAATTAACGTTTGTGATAATATATTAATTGATTTCTTAAATGAAAAATTAATTAAATAATAATGTTTATTAGGCTCGTGGAAAGTTGAGAAAAAGATATCTTTTTGACAAGAGCTGATTAGAGTTTTGATGTTTAAAATATTAGATTTAGAGTTTGATTTTTTATTATAGTTTAAAAAATTTTTCACTCGCATGTGAATTGTTTATTGATTTCTTTATAAAATAATATGACATTTCTGTGACTAGCCTTTTAGAAAGTTTAGAATAAGAATGTATATATTGATCTCCTCTTATAATAGTTAGGAAAAATAATTTGTATTATCTCTATGGTAACGAGACATTACTATGATTAATCTTTCGAAAGTTTGAATATAAAATTAATCTATACAAATCACCTCATTTAAATTACCTTTCAAATTAGACTGCTTTGAAAATCTACATATAATTTATATAAAATTCTAACAAACAATGAAATATTAAATTTTTTAAAATACTGTTTTTAATTACTATTTTTCAATTTTCAAAAAACTCCTACTAAAAGGCAAAAAGAAAATTTTCCTCTTAATAAAAAAAAAAAAAAAAAAAACAGTAGCAATTGAACAGAATCCATCTCTAAAAAAAATCGACTATCCCTGCAAAAAAAAAAAAGAAATTTTAGTCGAACACTCACTCGCCAAATCGATGAGTTTCGCTAAACAAAAGACAGAAATTTATTTCAAATACAAAGAATCGAACATAAAAATTCGAAAAAATCCGAAAAATCAGGTTAATCATTTCCACTTTCGAATTTCCCAAACAATAGACTATTTTTCAAAATTTTCTCCCAAGTATCGGGGAGACGTACACTATTAGAACAACCGAATTTATCAGTGTCTCTCGATCCACAAAGATAATAACGTGGTTTTACTGTGCGAAATGTTCCGAATTGTTGAAGCAGCATGCTCGAATTTTTCGAAAGTTATATCCCGGTGGAATTCCCATGATCGTGACTTGGGGTAAGAAAACGGTGATCGTCGAAATACAGGGAGCAGAAAGGTACATATTTGCCTTTCGCATTTCGAATGACGAGGGCAAAAGGAAAGGGAAGAGGCGGGAAGACGTGGAGGCACGCACTTCTTAAATCTACGGATTTCGAGGATCCTCTTTAAATCTTCAGCGTCAAGACTAATCCCCGGTTTTCAGCCCCGCGGCTCCTTTTCCCGCCTCTCCGTCGCTCTTATCTCGACTTTCCCTGTCGTTTTCGGTTTTTTAAATCCCACGAAATTCCGCGGAACCTTCGATTCGGTAGAATGGGACGGCTGCTTGCACCCAGATCGGCGCTGCGAGTCCCTGCCTAGGGACTTTCGGGCTAGTAACGTGTCGTGCCTCTGTAACGTATCTCGTGTGATCTATGGATGGCCAATGTATGTGTGTTTTTAACATTTACGGTTTCTCCTTATCGTTTGTCTCATTTTTCGGGGACATATACGTGAGGATATCTTTTTCTTTCAAGAATTAAAAAATACAGAGCACAAAAGGAAAACAAATGTCAAAAATATATTAACTACAAATCTTAATCGATTAAAAATTAGCTAATAAACAAATTTGTTTTATTTGGATATCTTTTAATTCGGAAAAATTCTTTGAATTTTATTATTACGTATTTCGTGTATCCTTATCTTCGTTAATTTTTATTTTTTTTGTTTATTAGTCCGTTTTCTGTTGATTAGGATTACTTTCTTCACATGTGATAGAATTTTAATCGTAAAGTTAGAGAAAACTTTTAGTTAATATGTTTTTGTGATATGTTTGTATTTTTGAATTCTCGAATTATTTGTTTATTGTTGTACATATAGATAATTCCAAGTTCTAGGTTTCTAGGCTATAGTGAGAGATTATAATCAATGAGAATTTTTTACAAGAATTTTGATTGTAATGATTACGATATAAAATAGATTACACTGAGAATTATATTTAAGTATAAAATACAATTCAATATGTTATATTTAAATATAAAATATACAGTATACGTACAAAATTTGTTGTTATTAGATAACAATTCTGTGCTGTCAATTTAACAGTATTAGGAAATAAATCAGAAATAATTGTAATTATAACGAATTAAAATGCACATTTTAATTAAAATTAGAGTGAAGTTGATAAAATAATTTTGACAATTTTGGTGTCAATTTTTCATGTTAAATACTAATTTTCTAATATCAATGATTTATATCACTATTATTATCTGTAGTAAGAAATATTATAGATAAAAAATTGAATGCTCTCATTTTTTCAGACTATGAATACTATAAAACCATGAATAGTATATTTATACTATAATTTGTATTATAATTTAATACAAATAATTGTTTTATAATTCTATTTATATGGTAAAAACACATAAATAGACACATAATACATAATACATAATTATACTAATTTACAATACATAATGCTAAATATGCAGTAACATGAATACCAACAGCTATAAATCCTCAAAAAGTACATACAATCATGTTTCTATTTAAACAAAAATCAATATAATTAATTTCGCCAAAATCAAAAAATTCCGCAACCCATTGTAAATAAAAAACCAGGAATAAACTTCCTTAATCTAAAAACTCTCAAAGATGTCTAAGAAAGTACAATCATTTTCAACCAGCAACAAATAAAATTCCCATAACACCTACAAGTATCAACACGTGATCCAAGGTACACGAAACGATCTAGCACCAGTTAAAAAAAATTTCCAAAATTTATTTCTCTCGATTACCATTCGATTGTTTATTACAAACTGAGAAAGACGCGGAATAGAATAATCCCATGGCTAAGAAAGTACAATCATTTTCAACCAGCAACAAATAAAATTCCCAAAACACCTACAAGTATTAACACGTGATCCAAGGTACACGAAACAATCGAGCACCAGTTAAAAAAAATTTCCGAAATTTATTTCTCTCGATTACCATTCGATTGTTTATTACAAACAGAGAAAGACGCGGAATAGAATAATCCCATGGCGGTAGTACGTAACATCGTCTTGCTCGCCAGTTAGAGAGTACAGGAATGGCGACTTAGGATAATAGGGTGCGTGTCCATGTGTTTCGGTTTTACCTGTACGATGCCCGGCAGATTCCGCGTGTGTGCGTAAGGGTTGAGTATCGAGAGAGAAGGATATTGTGACCCTTACAAACTAATCCGGATTAAATTTGAATCCCTGGCTATGTGGCTAGGCGATCCGCGAACATGTACTACATCATCTTGCAGCATACGATTGAACTCGTTACGACATTTAACCCTTTCTCCAACTCCGTTCAGATCACGCTGCAAACCGAACTTTTCATCCTCTCGATCGTTGTTTGTCATTCCGAGGCTTCGAATTTGGTCGTTGATACCACTGGCGCGTTACGAGTTGATGCATAGCAATGGTTACCATTTCGTAACAGCTTTTGTCTCGAAATATTGCACCGATTTGGAGGGAATCAGAACAAAATCCTTCTATTTACCTTCAATTTTTCTCGGAGTAGCTAATTTAACGCTATTACTTGTGTTAGATTTTTTTATCTTTGCAATTATTCAGAATATACAAAATTCGTATCGATTTTTATTCGAACTTGATCGTAATAACACGGTACTGTTTTAATTATTGTCGATAGTGCACAAGTAACCCTCCTATAACACGGTGGATGGAATCCTAGAAAATCCCGTGTTGCTTGAAATCGTGTTATATGAAACCCAAAGACAAAAAGGGTATCTCAAATATTAACGAATGAAATCAAATAAAACGAATATTTTTTTTCTAATTCCATATAAGTATATAATCTTAATACATTTGATAACTTGTTTATACATTCTCACGTAAAGCCACTATAGTTCTTTATTCCATCCCGTCATCATTTTAAGGTAATTTAGTTTTTACACGTGTGAAACAAAAATTGTATTATCTAGCGCTATAGAATAGATGTTTTATCATATTTAGGAACTCATTACAAATCGGTAATTCTAGGATTAAATTGTAATTATTATAATATATCTCTAACACGATACATAATATAATAATAATAATTCACAATTAACACGTAATATATAAAGGATACATTGCATTAAATAATATACTGAATACGAAATATAAATAATAATTTATTACGTACCAACTTTTTTTTTTACCAAGTATAAAATGTTAGAGTTCTGTGTTAGTACTTAGCAAACGTTTAAAGTCCGAAATCTATATCGCAGGATGCATCATCTAGTCGTATAACTATATATAACTTTCAACCTGACCACACAGAAAGCTAAAGACAAAATCGATACTGTAATTTTAACAACGACGTTCACATGACGTACGAATACATATCTTTCATTGTACATACGTATATGATTAATCGTCACGTCCTTACGAATAACTCGGCATAATTATCAAAAGAATAATTACAACGTCTGAACGCGTGCAATAAAGGTATCCAAACCGCGTAATTTCAGGCCAACGAAAGTATCCCTAGAAGCAGTGGTAATCCCCTAAAACGACAAGCGGATCTACAGCAAAAAATTATTCTCAAGGAACCCCGTGACTCTAACCTCCGACGACGCAAGCTCGAAAAAAAAAAAAAGAAATGAAAAAGAAAAACGGGGGTAGAGTAAGGTGCAACTTCGTTTCACCTAATTTAATTACGAAATCCAGGTCCACGGGATTTAATTAGCATTATCCCGGAACGCGTAGCCGGAAAGGACAAAGAGTGCCGGGGAGTTGATCGTGTCACGAAGACGAGGGATCGAACGGGAGAAGGTTTAAAACGGGATGTATCCGGACGAAACGAGGGAAGAGTCGGTGGTACACTTGCACGTACACCCTGTAGATAATGCCCCGACTGTCGTGGAACACACAGGATATGCCAAGAGTGTTCCACCGGTAGCGTGAGCGCGAGACGCGCGAGGGTAGGGGGTTAGGATTAGCTGAGTTGTGTGCGTTGGATTTCGGATTTGGGCAGCAGGCGGTGGGAGGCGGGCGGCGCACACTCGACCAATAATCCCGGATTAATCCCCAGGTTCGACCATATACGTGTACACACGCACGCGGCACTAACACCGGCGTCAGGCTGTGTATCCTCGCGAGCGGGTTACCAGCACACTCGCGAGGGACTCGCATGGAGTCCGGTCAAACCGAGTGACTGAAGTATACGTGGTCGCGTACGCGTACATCGGCATGGGCAGTGCACCTGCAGTGACGCGGCACGCACACCGATAAACCGCGCGGTGCACGCGCGTCAGGACTCGGAGGAGAGAACCAGGCCGAGCCGCCAAAGGATTTGGCTACACGCACACAAAGCCAGCGGTGCACACCCGCGGAGGACACATCGATGCAACGGCCAAAGATAATCCTCACGAATACAGAACCTGGATAATCCCCGTGTAGGACCCGTATATACGTTTCCGCGCGGGTGTGCGAGTGCACACGTACGGGCCGCACACCTATCACCGACGCAGATGATGGTCCGTACAAAAGGGTGGCGCAGAGAACGTGGGCGGGGGTGGATCAAGGGAGGCGATGCAAGGGGGCTGGAGGACTATGGCAGAGCACACAAGGTTTAGAGGCTAAGCGGCTCATCCCCCAGGAAGCTTTACATCCCGTCCTGATACGACGGGAATTCTACGAACGATTCGAAAGATATCCTCTTTGTGAGTTGGGGTCGAGGCGCGAGTATGCGCCGCGGCGTCCAGGTTTGTATGGAAATATTGGTCGGCGCCAACAGGACCACGATTTTACTCCGAGGCCTGCCGATTACAACCGTCCACGCTGTTTCCCTGCATCTCTGTTTGTTTCCCTTTGCTCCGCCGGCAAAGTCGCGAAATTCCCAGCTGGTCCTCCGGGATTAGACGAAGATGAGCGCTGGTCCGAGCCTCTGTGCTCCAATTTGCCTCACCTGTTTCCCAATATCGAGTATCGGTGACGGTAACATCGGGTTCCGCGATTTTTCTTAGCCGATAACGCGATACACGTTGCAGGGTTTCACTAGGGAAATTCTGGGTGTGTATGCTTATTATCCCTAGGGAGAATCTTGCTCGGTGCATTAACTCGTGGAATCCCGTATGGATTTTATCTCCCTCGTTTCTCTTGGCGGATAAGAAAAATGCGAAGACACATTCGCGAAGGCTCGCTACTCTGTGACCATAATCTTAATCCTGGATTAAATGATCCGGGGTTTGTATAATCTCGCCATTTTGTCCCTGAAACGAATCTCGGGATTAGAGAGTCTAAAACCTCGCAGTCGTACTATGACGATAAATCCGTGGATCATATAACCCCGATATATGTATATACTCTTAAATACACTGTAATAAATTCTACGCAAAAAGTTCAGTCGCTTTGATCGTTGTCGGATATTCCGACTGGAACCAAGAACTTTGGAAATTTGTAATTGACAATCACGTATTAAAACGTTCCTTGAGAAAAACAAGTCCGTAAAGTTCGTCAAACTTTCTCATGAATTAAGAGAAGAAAACCTAACCTCAAACAATGGTTAACAAAACGATTAATCGTTTTACCAATTCTAATTGAAATAAACCTAACCTCGAATTAATAAAGTAGTCGATCTATAACGAAAATCGCATTCTCTAACCCAAATCTAACCTCGATCAGCGATTAATAAAACAAATTGATCTCCAATACAAACATTAGAAATACGTTAAAATCGCATTCTCGGAAAAGCAGAAATCGCAGAACGCGAATGCAAACTAACCTAAACCTAACCTCGAGCAGCGATTAATAAAGAAATTGATAACGAGTAGAAACATATTACGTAGGTTAAAATTCTATTTTCTGATAAGATCGTAGAACGTGAATGTAAACTAACCTAAACGTAACAGCGACGAATAGAGTTGATCTTTGTTAAAAGTAAAATACGTAAATTTCCGAACAAGCGAACCCAAGTTTAACCTGAAATAGCGATTAATAAAATAGTTGACCTCTGTTAAAAACATAAACACAAACAAACCCGAGCTTAACCTCGAATTTCGACAAACAAAATAATGCATTCTCGATGAAAACGAGACGTCCCGATGGAAACAACGATGTAAGAATATCGTTCCTACGAAAGTTGCGACACTTCCCGGCAGATTATCGCGGCGAATTTCTCGTGTCAGGATAACAGAACGTATTCGAGGATTACGGCCACGCGATCCTCCTTGGCGCGCGCGTCGCGGAGACGCTGTTAGCCTGTTGCGTCTGAGCATTAGAAAGAGACAAACGGCGGGACTATAAGCTTTTACACCTCGAAGGCAGCGCAATTTCCTTACAATTAGGGCGATCCTGTCTGCCGGCGGATTTTGCACAGATTCGGGTCATCTTTAACGCGAGAATTGGGATAAAGAGCGGACAAAGACACTAGGATAGCAGGATTCGGAAAAAGTAGAGCTGCCTGCCGGCGACGCGGACGTCGCGTAGGATATGAGGGCCTGATCCTGCCGGATTTTTAGACTTTCCAGCGCGATCGATTCGTAACGCGGACCAAGCCTGATCCCTGTCCTGTGATCCTGGTGCTCAAGGGTCATTTCCTACCCTTTTTTACCTTTCCAAACACCTCCCTGCCCGGTATATTATCCGCGCGTCCCGCTCCTAAGGCTTGGACAAATAGGTACACAGGGACAAAGAGATTTTCCTTTGCAGCTTTCGCGCTGTTTCTCTTCTCACAGGATGTGTAACCTGCACGTCGTATATCATTAACTATATATCGACCGTTTTAATCTACTAATTCACCGTCAGGATCGTTTATCAGATAACTCCGTTTCTATTTTGGATCTTTATTTACAGCCTTGCTCACTTATTGTTCGTAAGAAATAATTCTATCTTCCTATATACCGATGGAATTAATCGTATTTATTTCTCGAATCGTTAAGTTTGATACCGAATATTCTTCCAAAGATCGTTCGTCAAAAAATATCTCGGAAAAATTTTTCTCTCGTTTCCAAATTTGCGATTTCTTTTTTTTTTGTCAATTTTATCGCGTTGTTGGTATTTCGAGGATAAACTCGGAGAGGAATCGATCGGTAATAATTCGTAGGCCTACTAGACGTCTCGAGTAGTAGGTGCGCATGCTTGACGAGGAAGTGTGTGGCCCTACGAGTACCCTTTTTACTTGGAAAATATGCAAATGAAATCCTTTGTTTGACACCTGCCGCTTTATTTTAGCGAATGGGGCGGCAGGAGGGACGCGTAAGTATCCTAGACGACATTCTGGACCGGCGGAATGGCTCGTGACCCACATAAGGGCTTTCGCAGTACCCCGGCAACCAGGCTAGCAGGATCGTAGGATGTCTCGTCCTTGCCAGCGAGCTTTAGGCACCGCGCCACTCCTACCCGCCGAACCCTTCGCTTTATTACGAGCCTCTTCTTTTTGCGCGTGCTCTCTAGCTTCGCCGTGATTCATGGACCTTGTTCCCCGCGTCTCCGCCGCTGTATTTTATTTCTACCGTTTCTTCCCTACACCCGTACTCTGCTCTCTATAATTCGCTTTTATCTCTTCTTTCTTCTTGTTATTGTTGTCGTTGGTATTATTTCCTCGTTATTATTGTTTCTTTATTACTCGCTTTGTCATTGCCTTTTACGATGAATTTTGTTTTTACTTTTGTTCTTGCGAAGAAATATTTGCAGATTTTGGATTTTTAAATCTTTACTTTTAAGTTAATTGTTTCAAATTTAACGTAACCTATTCCTAACTCCGATTATTTCTTTATTATTCAATGTATCTTTTTTTATTTATCAAGAAATCTTGGTTTTCCTTTCGCAAAGAAGTATTTTTAGATCTTGGAATCTTTAGTTTTAAGTAAATAAATGTTTTAAATTTACTGTAACCTAATCCTAACTCTAATTGGTGTTATTATTTTGCTATTATTATTTATTTATTGTTTAGTTTATCTTTTGTCTTCTACTATGATGAATTTTGTGTTTCTCTTTTTCTTGAAAGAAAAAGTTTTTAGTAGTTTTAGATTTAAATTTAATGTAATCTAGCCGTAACTGTTATTACCTAATTATTATTATTTTTGAATTATTTGCTGTACCTTTTGCCCTGTATGATAAATTTTCTTTTCCTTTTTTTCAGAGACAAATTTTTAAATCTTGGAATCTTTAGTTTTAAGTAAATAATTGTTTTAAATTTATTGTAACCTAACCTTAACCCCAATTAGTGTTATTATCTTATTATTATTATTTTTTCATCATTCGTTTTACCTTTTGGCCCTTACTATGATGAATTTTCTTTTTCTTTTGTAAAGAAATATTTTGAGATCCTGAAATTCTTAGTATTACATTAATAATTGTTTCGAATTTATTGTAACCTAATTCTTTCCTTTACCTTTTGCTTACTATGATAAATCTTGTTTTCTTTATCTTTCCAAGAAAAATTTTTAGACCCTGGAATTTTTAGTCTTACATAAACAATTGTTTAAAATTTAGGATTCCGTTATTTGCTTGAATATTTCGTCTTTTTATTTCAATTTTCAGTTTCATATTTTATTATACATCTTTATTTATTTTCGCTCGTAGATTTTACTTTACATTTATTTTATAACAAAAATTTCATGATTTGGAATTTGGAAATTTGGTTCTGGGATATTTATACTGAAATTGTTTTTTAAGTAGTTTCAATATTTATTTCCTGTTCTATCTATTTTTATTTTTATCTGCCTTGAAGAAATTGTTCTGAAATGTAGAAGTTTGAAAGGATATTTTTTAAATTAA
>NIJG01000032.1:791987-802265 GCA_002201625.1 Euglossa dilemma | reverse complement strand
TAATATTGTGTGATTTATATATATAATATATGTTGCATAATGTATTAACAATAACAAGAATAGTATATTATATAGTATGAATAAAATGATTATATATAACATATTAACAATAATAATATATATCTATTCGGTTCTTTGTAGACTATTTGTATAGCTAGATATATATATATTATAATTACTGAATAATTACTGAAATAAGACAGATAATTAAGAAGTCCATAATTTCTTCGTGATTTTTTAAGAAATTTCTTTATAAAAATATGTCGAACTAAAGCTAATCTTTCACATATTGAAGACATAGGTAGAATTCAATACAATAACAAAAATTTTTTTATAGAAAAATATTATTCAAAATCTTATCCTATAATAACATGTTTCAAAATGATAAAAATTGTTACAATTGCAAAGAATTTTTAATTTTCATTTCTATGTGAAATAACAAAATTTTCCAAACTACTCTAATTGATTCCCTTTCCTGTTGATAGTCATTTAGTCAAAATTAAAGAAATTAAAGAAAGTGAAAAAAGAAATTGGATAATTTTCAGAGATATAAGATGGTACAATTATTGGTATCTCACATGAAAATACAAACTTGGTTTTTTAAAATAGAATTATATCCTAAGTTGTGCAATATTTCATAACAATGTAATAAAATTATAATAATTACTATACTATAGATTATGTTACTATACAATAAAGAGTATTTATTACTATATAGCTAATTACTAATCTAATACTAATCATTACTAATTTAGCTAATCATGGACTTCTTAACGAATTTCTTTCCTAACCTCCAAACTCCAAATTCATAGTAGCAACAAATCAGACCTAATCTAGCAAAAATGACCGTCACCATAAAATTTCACCCCCTCTCAAATCCACTCGGACTACCTCTGATCAGTTACAATCACTCTTCCTCCTATTCCTTCGAATTACACACACGCACACATACACAAACCCTAGCAAACAATTCCTTCTCACCCGTGAACCATACAATAAGATCGAAAGCAGCTGTGCTGGGTGAAAAAAATCGCACGCGGAAAGCATCCACTGACGCTTCCAAAGAAACAGGCCCCCCAACAGACCCCATCTGGCCCGAAAGGAAAACGGTCCCATCCTATCGTTCGGAGTCTCTGGATTCGGTAAGGAACTGATTCGCAGTGTGCAAAGGAAGACGGAAAACGGCTCGTCACCTTCGAACAGGGGCAGGGCAATCCTATTTCTTTCTTATGCAAAATCTTCGTGCGCGTAGCCGTGTTAAGGGATTAAAAGTCCGCTGCGCAGGGTCAGCCGAAGGCTTAGAACGCCTAACAAGATTAGCTTAAGACGCCGAGTCCGCATACCCGGAGGATTACACATTATGTATTCACCTGGATGTATTCACGCAGAGATCTAGTTCGAGTTCCTGCTCGCGTCGAAGACGATGCTCGCGAAAGCGCGGCTTACCAGAACGTCGATGACCGCGCGATTCGATCCGTTCAGTGATTTCCCGACCGATAGACTCGCCGGCGAGCTAGTCCTAGCGTAGGTGAGGAACTCCTCGGCTACCGTGCGGCTTGCCACTTGGCAGGAATGTGGGTCTGATTGGTCACGGTCTACGACACTGGACTTTTCGATACCGAGATAGGTCACGCGAATTTTCCTCCTGCCTGTCAATAGGATTAGGTCGCGTTGTTGAAGAAATCAGGATGTTAATTACTATGGATCCATGTTTAGGCTAACTTCTGTCGAGTTCATAGACTGGTCTAAGGGTACTATATGAATTATTTCAATCGATCAAGAGGGAAGGATCTTTTTCGTCTCAGATCACTATGGGACTAATAAGACAGGTGTTTGGGAACTGTCAACTCTTTTCCTTACCGAGATAGGTCACGCGAATTTTACTCTTGCCAACAAATGGGATTGGGTCGCGTTGTTGAAGTAATCAGGATGTTAATTAATATAAATCTATGTTTAGGCTAACTCCTATCGAGTTAGTAGACTGGTCTGAGATCACTATGGTACTAATAGAGTGAGACAGGGGTTCTGGCAACTGTCAACTCTTTTCGATACCGAATTTTCCTCCTGCCTGTCAATAGGATTAGGTCGCGTTGCTCGAAGAGACCAGGATGTTGATTACTATGGATCCATGTTTAAGCTAACTCCTATCAAGTTAGTAGACTGGTCTGAGATCACTATGGCACTAATAGGATGAGATAGGTGTTCTGGTAACTGTCAACTCTTTTCGATACTGAGATAGGTCACGTGAATTTTCCTCCTGCTAACGAATAGGATTAAATCGCGTTGTTGGAGAGACCAGGATGTTAATTACTGTAAATCTATGTTTGGGGTCCTGTCGAATTAGTAGATTGATCTGAAAATACTACACGAATTATTTCAATCGATCAAGAGTGAAGGGTCTTTTTCGTCTCAGATCACTATAGTACTAATAAGGTAAGACAGGTGTGGCAAGTGTCAACTCTTTTCGATACCGAATTGTCCTCCTGTTAATAAATAGGATTAGGTCGCGTTGTTTGAAGAGATCAAGATGTAAATTGCTATGGATCCATGTTTAGGCTAACTCTTGTCGAGTTAGTGGACTGGTCTAAGGGTACTATACGAATTATTTTAATCAAGCAAAAGTTTCTTTCATTTGAAATTGCTACAGTTCTAATAGGGTAAGACAGGTGTTTGGGAACTGCCATATCTTTTGAATACCGAGATTGGTCACGTGAAGTTTCCTCCTGCCAACGAATAGGATTAGGTCACATTGTTTGAGAAAGTCAGTGTTGAATTAGAAAATGAAGGTAAAACGAAAGTGTGAGAGCAATAAAACTCGCCGTCTGGTAACAAAAATTAAACAATTTATTTTTCAAAGTAACCGAAGGGAGCCTCGTCCGACAAGATACGTATCTTGTTGACAACTGGCCAATTTGCTTTCTTCCCTGGTAGGAAAAGTTCTTCCACCAGATTCTGAACCTTTTCTGACCACGTCATAAGGATTCTATGCCTAATCCAACAACCAGGATGTTAATTACTGTGGATCCATGTTTGGAATCCTATCCAGTTAGAAGACTAGTCTACTATACGAATTATTTCAATGGATTAAAAGTCTTTTGCGTCTTAAATCACTATAAAATCTACTAATAGGGTGAGACAAGTGTTCTGGCAACTGTCAACTCGTTTACAGGTACTGAAGAACAGTGAGTTCGAGTAAGGTAGGAGAAACATTGACATCTGACATAGTGAACCGGATCTCGTATTATGAGTTCGAAAAGACTTGGCACAGCGTATTTACATCGTCATGACTGACTGTGTTCCTCGATTACAGGTCCAAATGGTGACCAAGATCATCAGTAGGCTATATGATAGGATTGTCAGCGAAGTCAAGATGTAAACACACTGTGCCAACTCTTCTCGAATGTAAAGTACTCGTAATTAGCTACTGTGCTGCTGGTACTCAGAAGAAATGTGCATCTGATTGGACCAGGGTTTTTGGTACTGGGATAGAAATCTTCGTCGTTGGTTGAAGGTGTCGTGTCGGTGGATAGGATTATTTTGTATCATGTGAGGAAGATAGGGTAATTAGAGTTGTGTTTTGATAGTAGGTCGATGCTAGGATCTTGTCGTGGTTACTGCGGGGTACTCAGAAGAAGTCAGTTGGATAGTAGGTTGGCCAAATGGCACGAATATTGACAGGTACATGTGAATTATACTAATTGATCATGTCCAGTAATTTGGAACAATTTGAAGTAGAATGAATGATACGTTTTGGGAAGAGACAGTCTTGTCTGTGAGCCATCCTCATTAACTTTTTCGATATCACTATAGTACTCGTGGGATCAGTGAGATTGAAACGGGAATGATTCGAATCGAAGATTTGGAAACCAATTTTCAATGTTTTCTAAGATTAATACAATGTTATATACTATAAAATAGAGATATATATTATAATGTATCTCTAACTCATTAAGTGTATTGGATTAATCAGAAAATAACAACGGTATTTTTTTTTAAATATACCAACTATAGCACAAATGATATCATGCGAATTCTATAATCGTAGTATAACCATTATAAGCAGTAAAATTTGCAAATTTCTTTATTCATAATTTCGCGACTAAAGTACTTACTCTTTCTCAAACATAAAGTTTTCGATGTTTTTAAGCAATAATGTATGAATTTATACAATCATGAGTATAAAATACGCGATGATTCGTATTAAGGATTGTGCAATGTTGTGATCCAAAAAAGTTGTAACCTTACCTTTACTTAAGCATCAATTAACCTTACTTTTTCAGCGGTGGTGTATATCGATTTCAAGATATCGATACCGAAGATATGGTTAATACCTGGCTTGCATACAACTTTAATATTCCGTAATATTACTAGAATGTTGTAAATCGTGTCTGCGGAACGTGAAATTAATAGACGGTAGAAAGGTTGCGAATTTTTTCCCCAGAATAAAACTATGTTTAGGCGTGGCAACATGAATGCCACATTGATAATTTATCATACGTTTCATTCTTTCAGGGATTACGCAATGCTACCAGCGAACATGTACCATTATGAATGTCGACGATCACCGGTTAGAAGATTTCATAATATCGTCTAAACTGAACAAAGAAAGTGATCTCGGTGATTATGTTATATTTATCCTGCATATACGATAGTTACATACTCACGTTATACATGCATATCGTTATCGTTTTCGATAATAAACACTGTTCCATTTTACTTTCGTTAGACGGTTATAGATCGATAGAGATCAGTGTTTCTCAACTTCTTCGGAGTCGTAACCCCTTTTTATAAATGTCAAACGATCTACGACCCTGGCCAGCCCTTTTGTATGTAGAGTAAGGTAAATTTATTAATGCGACAAAATGAAGTAAAAATAGGTACATTTCAAAATATAATCTTAACTTAATATTATTTANATTGCAACGAATCTAAGTTAATTAAGTATCTGAAAGAATCACGTGACTCTGTCTTATAGGTTAGGGTATCGTTCTACCTTAACTACCTATAACTTATCGAGTTTGTCGCTTTTAATATATCAAAAATGATTATCATCGTTGATAATATCAGTTCGATTTCATAATTGAGTGTAATAACCTAATAAATGAAACTATTTATGAATATTTTTAAAATAAAAATTAAACGATAGTATTTTATGTATGTATAGAAAAATGACCTTGCTCAGGTATTTTAATTTAGTTATTAAGGAGTAAACTAGTATAACTTTCAATTGTTATTCTTTTTCTTTTAAATTATTTTATATTTTGAGGAATTTTCTTTATATAAGAAACATATTATATATAATAAAAAAATTGTTGTTACTTCATTTTCCTACTAAAATTATCGACCTGTAAAGTATAGCTGGTTATACTATATACGAATGATAACAATTGAAACGACACGATGAAGATAAATAAGTATGAGTGTGTACACTTGATGACAAAAGTTTTAGATCAACATAATAATTCTGAAGTAGACTAAAATTAAAATTAAAGTTTGAGCGAGACATTTGAACATAAAGTATAATGTTATGTATTATCTCTTTATTTCATTTGTAATTTTAACATCAAAAGTGAAAAGCAGAAGAATTTGCAAATAATTACTTCGCACCTTAATTTTTGCCAATAAGTGTCCGATCAAATTTTTATAAAAATGAAAGATAATTATAATATTTTCGTTATTACGTTATCTTCAATATTATCTAATACCTACCGAAGATAATTGCAAAAATCTAATAAAATATTTCGCATCAGTTATTTTGACTCTTATGCAACAATTATTTTTGGAATATATAATAAAAAAGATCGTAATAAGTGTTTCAACATCAAGTACAATATTGTGTAAAAAAAAAAACTCGACTTAAGGAAAGCTTAACAATCTTTGTTTTAGAGCATGATTCTTTCGGACGAGATCATAAACGTATTAGCAAGTCAATTTCAATCTACTCTGAGTCATACAAATATTCGTAATGCTATCTTCAATTGTCGTCTTCGAGCAATTTCTGCTCGTAAGCAAAATTTTTGAATCTTTTAATATGAATTTAAATATCAATTCTACTGCAAGATAGTTCGGATAATTATGCACGTAATTTTAATTGTTATAAAATTTTCGTAATGTCTCTTTGGATAAATTATAAATTGCAAAGTGGTATTTCAGTGTTATAAAATGGGAAGGGGGAGGAGTGTGTTGAAAAATAATAATACAGCGTAACGAAAACAGGAGTCAAAATAAATTATTACGAAATTAACGTCGTAAAGGTACTTTGCATCATAAAAATGTCATCTGCAAATATCGGAATATTTACGAATCTAGTCTGTCTTGACATTTGGCTTCGTTCGATATAAATACGTATCCTCATTGATAAGGATTTTGAAACTTGTGTCGTAAAACAATAGCAATTGTTTGATGTGGGTTATTTCAGGGGTACGAATACTTCTGTAAATCCCTATATATACGTTCAACGGTAAACACTCAAAATTAAGAGTTTCTGCTCATTTCGAACATTTTTTAAATTGTAGATTCGTTTTTCGTATAAAATTATTTGATAATTTATTTTATTTAGTAATTAAGAAGTGTCAAATCTGATTCCATTATTGAAACTATTTTATTTACCATGATAAACTTATTATAGTGCTATTTCATTTGAATATTTTACATATTAATATCGAATATTGAATATTACGATTTAATTTTAATATTACTATTGTATATTAAGTTTGGCAGTTTTATTTATAAATTAATTTTGTGCACATATATTTAACATAGTTTCACTATTACTATATTCTTCACATTAGACAACAGTACAACAGTTTTAATTACTTATAGGTACTTTAATCAAACAGAAATAAATAATTCCATTTATTTTAACACATTTTCATACATTCTAATAAACAAAAATTCGAATATTAAATATTACAATTTAATTTAATATCCTTATCGAATGTAATATTAATATTGAATATTAAATTTGGTAATTTTATTTAACAATTTTATTAATAAATTGTATAATCATTTAATTTTGTACATACACACTTTACACAAAAATATTATACTATTTACTCTATCGTTAACATTAAATAATATTAATAATAAGTAGTGCAACAGTTTTAATTATTTAATCAAACATCAATCAAACATACTCCCCTGGGTAAAATATAAAATATAAAATATAGTAATCTTCATACGTAATTCTTCTACACATACGAAGGAATATATGTGTATACGTGTAAAACAAAAAATTAATTCAGAATTTAGCATTTAATTATCACACGATTGTTATTAAAAAAATCTGTTTATATCCCTTTCTTAAAGAAATAATTTCACTTATTTTAACACAGTATCAGAAATCCCCTTGCTATTTCTCTACAATTCGCTCTAACATACGTAGCATTCGCATAAATAATATTTTTAAAAAATTTTGAAACTACTATAACATTCTTCATGTCATAGATCTACGTACACTGCCACTCAAAAGTATGTGAAACCCTATATACTGTTAGTAATGGATAATATATATGTTCCAATATAACAAAGATTTATTTTAAATTAAAAAATGGATCTCGTAACAATATAGAATGAATTTTAAAGTCTCTCATAGGATACTCCCTCACAGCTTTATTCTCAATGATTTCTCAATTGCTAACATTTCCATTTATTCTCTCATTTGTCGTATTTTTTTCATAAATTACTCGCACATATATATATATAATCCATATCACATTTCATTCACTAGAAGTATACTCGTTCTTTCATAACATTCTGAATTCGCTTATACTGATATTCTATACACACTCGTCCTACTCAAACATTACTCTTTAATTACATCAATATATATAAATATATTTTAACACTAGGTTTACGAAACTTGTCAATTGCTCTAATTATACAATAATAACAGATTTAGTTAACTTATATTAAAAATGTTAGTTTTGTAATTGGTTTTAAATGAATCTAATTTTTTTTTTTTTAAGAAAATACCTGGTTTCCTTAATCTGTAAATGTAACAAATGTCCCTAGAAATAGGTATACAAAAAACGTCCGTAAACCTAATGTTAATATGTTCAATTACACCAAGCAATTTTTATATTTTCTATATAAATATTTAAACACGAGGGAGTATACTACAATTTTTATAGAAAATTTTTATATACCAAAGCAATTTTTATATTTTCCATATAAATATTTAGACACGAGAGAAACTGTAAAAATTTCGTATACAAAATTTTAATATGTTTATTGACTCCGAGCAATTTCTATACAAAATTTTTACATATTCTTCCATATCTAAATATTTATATAGAAAATATAAAGAGAATTTCGGAAAATATTTAAACACGAGAGAGTATATAAAAATTTTATATAAAAATTGCTCGGTGGAATTAAAATTTTTCTACCAAATTTTTATATTCTGTATATAAATATATAGACACGAGTGGATATACAAGAATTTTGTATAATAATTTGACAATACTCTCTCGTGTCTAACTATTTATATAGAAAATGTACAAATTTTGTATAAAAATTGCTCGTAGAAATATGAACACAAAAAGCGTCCGTAAACCAAGTGTTAAAATCTATGTTTACCAATACCAGGTATTACAAATGCACATACACGAAATGTACCTGGAAGACACGAAATTGAACAATCCTGGAAAGAAATAAAGGTTTATATCTACGACTGGTAAAAATCAGCGAGGGAGCAATATCCTCAGCCCAGCAGCTGTCCCCGAAGCTCTTACGAGGCAGGCGAAACATTTTCATAGGATCCGACATAATCTTCGATGGAAGAAGAAATCACACGCGACTCCGCGAGTCGGTCTGAACGTATTGTAATAACAGAGTGCGTTTAGACATCGCGATCCCATAAGAGGGAAAGAAAGGGGGCACCGCCGAGGGGGAGCGTTATCTTCCCTGGCCGGCTAGAACTTTATTTCGAGGCGAGATACGGGTCTCTCCGCGGCTTTTAATGTCTTTCCTCTCGGTGGTTTGATTAACAGAACCGAGAGCTCGACAAAGGTCCCGTGGCAAGAACGTAGAACGAGAGAAGGAGGAACGGGAGTGCCGGAGATAGCGAGCCAGCAGCCTTGAGTAATTGTTGCCTTATGGCTGTCAGCTCGTCAAAAGTCTCGTTTACCTGTAGCTCCCTGACGATTAAAAACAGAGGTGAGACTTTACGTCCCTATTCCCGGCCCGGCATCCCATCAGATAACGGCAATTGATGGACCGTGCAAACTGATGCAGCCACTGTTCCACCTGCATAAGTGGTACATCAAAACTTATCCGCGTTGCATCTTTGGTGTCGCAATCGAATGAGCGATGGTGCCACTGTATTCTTTGCATGGTAATTTTAGTTTCCGCTACGTGTAACCGAATATAGTTGTTTAATCGCGAGTTTTCGACGATACAATGGACAGTGTCCGATTTTGCATGTCGATGTTTTGGATAATTCTTTCTGATGCGAAAATTTATTTGTCGATTATGGAAGATTCTTCGAGAAGCATGTAGGTATTTTCTTTTTTAGCAAAATGTGATCCGTGATTGATTCTTTCTGTGGAATTTGTTTCACAATAACGAAAATATGAAGTTTATTCGTCAATGAAGGAAGATTTTTTGATTTGTTATCTTATGCGAATATCAATCTAAATATAAAATGGTGATCTGATTAATAAGCTTATGTAAATATCGCGATGAAATTTGTATTAAAAATTAGAGTATAGAACATTTTTAGGTTTAACACTAGGTTTACGGACGTTTTTGAATACATATCTTTATGGAGACCCGTCAGATATACGGGTAAAGAAAACTATGTATTTTCTTAAAAAATAAGACCGTGAATTTAATTTAAAAACAATTACGATGTTAACAAATTTAATATGAGTTGATTAAATCTATTAATATTGTTTAATTGGAGCAACTCACCCGTCAAATTGACGGGTCCCGTAAATCTAGTGTTAAGAAGATATAAATATGATGATTTGGAAATAGTGCTATTATACTGATTAACATAACTACAGTTATTTGTAAAAGTAGCAGTTAAAATAACCTACTATTGATATAAATGCTTAGGATAGAAAGCAAGGTCTCATTTAAATATTAATAATTTGTTAAAATTTGACAATATTGTAACAAATTACATCAAATATGTCGCTATTAAAAATTATGTCAATATTATATCAAATTTTTATATCAATATTTATCTAATACAATATATTAAACTACTAAGTCTATTTTGTATTATTTGTATACAATAATACAATTTTCGCATATACTTAATAAGAATAT
>NIJG01000032.1:778200-788743 GCA_002201625.1 Euglossa dilemma | reverse complement strand
CAAACTTTTATTAAAAATTTCGCGTTCAACTTTATTATCTTCACGAATTTTCTTCCAATATACATATAGTCATTTTCGCGATGTCTCGTGTTATTTTATTTTTTAAAGCTTCTACCTTTTCCTATTCACCGGTCATTTTGACCGTGGTAAGTTTAGTGTTAAGTTTAGTTATCTTCACTTATCGATGCTAAACACCAGAATGCATCGATACCACCGAAGTGATCCGAAGTTGGAAGGTGAAAAACGAGGGCGCGCGAAACTCAAAGGACCGGGAGGACGGAAGTTGAAGAACAAGCCGAGCTTAGAGGCATCATTAGCAGAATTAAAGCTGGGGACAGGTTGATTTTTCCACGCGAGTCCCAGAAGGAATCCTGCGACGGTTCCTTTGCATATCCCGATCGCCTTTGATCTTACTTCGCAGCGCGCCGTAGCTCCCATCGATCCCCCTAAATATTTTAGATCGTCCGAGCAAGTGGAATAGCTAAATCCAAAGTGTTCCTCGGCCGATGGGGGTTCAGGTTTTGCTGAAACCCTCGTGGATTAGGAGCATTCGTGTTGCGCGTATATCCGTGTTTTAAGGACGCGTGCAAGCCAGTGTTATACAGGGTGTGCTGGTGTGCGTATCCTGATTTGTGCCGGTCTCTCTGCGCGTGTATGCAAACCCTTATGGCTTAAGCTAAGGCTAAGGCCGAGGCTCTCCCGTGGGATTACTACGTCATTCTGCAGGACTCTCCGGTCGCCGGAAGGATCAGCTCTCTTCCTTCTGAGGATTTCGTGGAGGACTCCATCCCGTTTCTAAATCAGGTTGTCAGCCGCAGGCTGAATCATTTCGTGCCGTTTAGCGATTCTTCCCATCTTTACGCTTCTACCCCGCGTTTTCTTCCGATATCGAGATGTTCCGAAGGAGTTGGAAGTTAGGTAACGTTTCGGAGACTTCGAGGTCCAAGATGTGACAGCTGATCGAGATATTGGCGAGGTTAGGTTTGGTAACTGACTGTCTGGTGTCTTATAACAACATCTTCTTGCGATATTCAGGTATTGGGATAGGATTAGAAGTTAGGTGACGTCTTGGAGACTTGGAATTTGGTGTTTTATGGTGACGTCGAGATGTTGGGATGGAATTGGAGGTTAGGTTGCGTTCTGGAGAATTGGAATTTGAAGATGTGGTAGCTCATAGAGGCATTGGTGAGGTTAGGTTTGGTAACTGACTGTCTGGTGTCGTATAACAACATCATCTTGCGATATTCAGATATTGGGATAGGATTAGAGGTTAGGTGACGTCTTGGAGATTTGGAATCTGCAGATGTGGTAGCTCATAGAGGCATTTGTGAGGTTAGGTTTGGTAACTGACTGTCTGATGTCTTATTACGACATCTTCTTGCGATATTCAGGTATTGGGATGGGATTGGAGATTATATGACGCCTTAGAGATTTTGAATTCAAGGATGTCACAGCTAGTGGAAATACTAGTGTTATAACTGGTTGTCTGGTGTCTTATGATAATTTTGTTTTCCGATATTAAAATATTGGAAAGACGTCAGAGGTTAGGTGAGGTCTTGCAGACTTGGAAGTTAGGGATGTGCTAGATCAGGAAGATATTGATAAGGTTAGGTTAGATTCGATTATACAAACTGGTTATCTAGTGTTTTATGATAACATCTTCCGGCGATATCGAGATATTGGAGATTTAGCGAGGTTAGGTTAAATTGGTTGACTGGTTATCAGGTGTTTTACAAAATTAGCAATTTTTGGGGAGGAAGTGAGGGATAAATGATAAACTGTATTATAATTTGAGAAATGTTTTGGTTTTGGGAAATATTGGATAGATGCTGATGATTAGGTTAAGAGATTAGTATTAATGAGGTTAGGTTAAGAGATTGGCAATTATTGGTTATTTGGAGGAGAGCGAATTCCTCAATTTTTATATCATGAATTATACGTGGTTCCTATCTTTATGTAGGAATTATACTTATTAATATAAACAACCATCAAGATCAATTATAAATTATTCGAGATACTCTTTCTAAGAATTATTTTACCTTACATATAAATGTATTTTATGAAATAATTTCTTACGACAGACTTCTTAATAACTGAGAAACCATTTTTCGATGCACTCTCTTTCCTCTTTGTTTCTTTCTTCCATTGTAAAAGAAGCTTACATTCTCTAAAAACAAACGTATAATCTGACATTTCCATACGTATTAACATATTCTTTATAATATTCTACCTTCTTCGTTTATTCTCTTTTTTTTTTAATCGTATTATATGTAGAATGAAAATCATACTTGTCAAATGAATCTCCTCCTACTTCATAAGAATATAAAGTTATATAATTTTAACAATTCTAAAATTTAATACCTTTAATAGTGTGAATACACGTTGAAAATAAAAATTATTTTGATAGCAACAAATATTTTTACATCTTTCTCAAAATATTTTGCAACGATATTCTATGTATTATTGCACAAATATCATAATAGATATACTATTAAACACACAGTACGATATTGTTTTTTTACAGAAAAAAATTATAACTTATTACAGACTCTTACTTGAATTTAATTTCTGAGAATTAATAATTGTCACAGATAAATTCTTTGTTATTAATACAATGATATATTTATGAAACATAGCTGTGCAATAATAATCCACTGAAATAAAAATTTAAAGAAAGGTGTATGGCATTATATGTGGTTAAAATATGTATGACAGTTCAAAAATTATTTCAGGTCTCAGAAGCAGTGAAATAAATCGGAACAAACAATGTATTTGATTCCAGGCTGTTATCGGCTTACGAAATTTTATATTATGCTCCCTGACTGAGAAAATAATCGCATAAGTGGTCGAAAAAATAAAATTGAATGTAAAACTGTCCTGATATCCTTGAAACGTAGTGTAACTGATTTCGACTATTTAAAAATAATATTCAACGTCTCGTATATAGGACGCAAAGCTTGGGAACAATACTACTTAAAACGAGATGAAATCTGACACACATTTGCGTGAACTAATTTCGTCGGTTTTAAATGTCCTCGATAAATGTAATATGCAATATCATAATCTTGCATTTCAAACAAAACATAACCTACATACACTGATGAAACTTGTTAACCTATAATAACACGTAGTAACTAAATACTAACTGATACGTGTTAATTAGTATAGATCAGTCATAAAGTAACTATAAAATAATACATAGATACGAATTATTACAAAGTAACTATATAGTAACTTAGGGATCCTAACTGACATGAAGTGTATAGCTATTAATATTGGAGTCTAGTTACTTAAAGTAACAATATAGTAACATATAAGACCTAATTATTAGAAAGTAACTATTTAGTGACATTGGTTGTAACTGTGATAATGTAACTATACGTACTAACTACAATACTTATCCTAATTATCATAGAGTATCTACATAGTAACATAAAAATAAAACACTTGTGATGTATAGTGATATTTAGGACCCACTTATCTTAAATAAACTACAGTAACATACAAATTGCGAATACCTTCAAGTAATTGTATAGTCATATAGAAGACCAAAATGTCATAAAGCCACTATATAGTAATATATAAAGTAACTATTTAGTGACATAGAGTCTAATTATCTTAAATTAACTAAACACCGATATACAGCTTGTAATTATCATAAAATAACTATATAGTGACATATGTATCCTAGTTACATAATGCTGTGGTTGTCTCAACTAACATAAACTGACTATTTAGTGACATATAGGTCCTAATAACTGTCATAAAATAACTACATCCTAATTTTAGTGACACAAAGTAACTATTTAGTGACAAATAGGTCCTAACTGTGGTAATATAACTATATCACAAAGTATAGAACCTAATTTTCATACGGTATCTATATAGTAACATATAGGACCTAACTATCTAAAATAACTACATAGTGACATATGTATCCTAATGAAATAGGTCCTAAATATGATAAAGTAATTAAAGTAAAGTAACTAAATAACTACATCCTAACTCTAGTGATACAAAGTAACTATTTAGTGACAAATAGGTCTCAGCGACATGGGTCCTAATGTATCTATATATCAATATATCTGTATTGCAATGTATAGGTCCCAATAATTATCGTAAAATAATTGCATCCTAACTCTAGAGACACGAACTAACTATTTAGTGACATAGGTTCTAACTCTGATAACATAACTACATCGCATCATATAGGTTTTAATAACTATCATAAAATAACTACACCCAAACTCTAGTGACATAAAATAACTATTTAATGACAAGTAGAACCCAACCATTATAAAGTAACTATACACTAACTCTAGTGACATAAAATAACTATTCAATGACAATTAGGTTCCAACCATTATAAAGTAACCATTACAAAGTGACTTAAAGCAACCACCTTACTTTATCTATCTTAGTATTACTTTACAGTTTATCCAAAGCCACTAAAGAAACTAATTCACCCATTTCTTCATAATAACTACCTCACTTACAACCTAAAATCAGTCAACCTGTATATACACAGATCCCAACACAATACTATTTATCGCAATACTAGAAACACATTATCCATCGAAACAAGTCATAGCCAATGGAAAACTCGTTCAACAATTTCCACCCTTAACCTCGTTCGAACAATCGCGTCGATCACATGACCTGCCGCAAGCAACACGCGCGCGCGTTTGATACAGTCGGATAATCAGGAAAAATCATATACAGGTAACCTTACTATAACACGATAGATAGGTTCTTAGAAAATGTCGCGTTGTCTGAAACCGTGTTGTATGAAACCCAGAGCCGCACTGCGTTCCGAAAACTTATTAAAAACNTTAGAAAATGTCGCGTTGTGTGAAACCGTGTTGTACGAGACCCAGAGCTACACTGCGTTCCGAAAACTTATTAAAAACAAATTTTTCTTCTAATCCTACGTAAACAATTGAATTTATATTAAAAATATAAATGTATGTATAACAAAAAAGGAGAAAAATATTATTTTAATTCCACGCAACTTTAATTTCACAAATTTCTTGGTATTTTTTTCAAAAATTTCTGGAACTCAAATGAATAAAACGGCACAAGTTTCGATTGAAAAAGTACAGTGTTGTATAAAAGATTTTCTAATTTTCTTATCGTGTTAGAGCGAAACCGTGTTATAGAATACCGTGTTGTAGGAGGGGTACTTGTACATCCACCCTGATATCTCAAAGAAACGCGATTGCCTGGCTGTAGACGCGGAACGATAAGAAAGTTGCTCGATATTGCCGTTGAAAATCCAACGAATAATCCGTCCATCGCCCACCGGTAATAGACGACCGGAACCTGTCCTTGGTGCCACTTAAATCATCCCCCAATGAGTTGCCGCTTACAATAACTCGTTACCGAAAATCCAAATTAAGCTCCTTAGTCGAGAAATTTACGAGACGTTCTCCCTCTTCGTGAATCCCCCACCCTAACCCTTCTGCTGTCTCGCGAAATTTCCCTCCTTTTCCTTCGTCCGGCGCAGTTTGCCGAAGTAATTTTAATCTTCCGGGCATGGCGAGTGCACACAAACGTCAGTTACCGCGACCAGCTATACGAAAATCGTACGAACCGGTGCAGATGTTGGAAAACAAACTCGGTCTCGCACGCGCTTCGCCCGGGGTGCCCGGGTCTGCGTGTACACGTGTGCATGCATGCAGAGAAAGGGATACACGGAAACGGCCCTCCTCTTATTCTCCGTCTTGTATAAGAGCTTACTCTCTAAGCGTCTTAGGGCAAGTTTTCACCCTTGCTTTCATTCAACGCGCCGGCAACGGAGAATGATCTCGACTATCGAGGAGGACGCGGTTCAGGAAACGGATCGTGCAGAGAAAATACAAAGGGATTAATATTTGCATGACTTCCAGCCAGCCGGGTAAAGAGACGCGGAAACATCGCGGCCGTTATATCAAGATTATCCCAGGCGAAAGATAAAGGAGAAATATTAACTCTGCATCTTGCCCAGCGACGACTTTTTACTTAATCCGTTTGAAGCTTACTTGTTCCCGTATCGGGACCTTCAATGCGAAACAGACCTCTTCGGCCTTGCTGCGATGTCGTCAAAGAGCTCGCAAATACGTTCTCCATTAATTTATCCTGCCACCTGACTTCTGCTATATATCGTCCTTTTTCACCGAGTTTTCCACGAGTTTTATTTCGTTGTACGTTTTTACCAGAATTTTTCACTCCCATTTTCCACGCGTTTTGCACGTTTAATGATATATACACGTGTATAATAAATTGTACGAATTTGTGTAATATATGCGATATAATATAAATTCAAGTATATCGTGAGATATATTTAATAGTAATTTTTCGTAACTTATGTATATCAAACAATTTTTATGTAGTATTATTATTTTGTACGCATTATATAAATTTGTATCGAACGCTTCAGTGATTTTTAATTTGTGTATTAAACAAATTTTTATTATACATATACATATATAGTAGTGTGATTTTGCACAAATTGTATAAATTTATATAGCAGGCTCGAGTGATTTTTAATTTGTGTATTAAACAAATACATATGTATATATTACTGTTATTTTGCACGAGTTATATAATATAAATTTATATAGGAGACTTCAGTGATTTTTATTTTATGTATTAAACAAATTTTGGATATACATATATATGCATAATCAAAATAAGTTTTGTGCAAAATAACAGTAACGTGTATATGTATAGTCAAGGTTTGTATTAAAAATGACCCAAACCTTTCATACAAATTTATATAATTTATGAAAGATAACAGTATTATATAATGCACAAATTTTATTCTGTATAAATTATATAATTTAAGGGGTTGGATGACTTTTAATACCGCAGGTTAACAATATGATACTGGATTTAATGCTAAATATAAATGTGCAAGATAAATTTGTGTAATATTTAATTTCATATACTAAATTAAATTTAGTAATATATGTTATGTAATGTTGGATATTATACAAAGATTAATAATACTCACGGCTTGTCTGGTATACGATGTACATGTTCATTGGTTCGTAGTGTAATAGATGTTATTTTACAAAACATCTACAATTTTTGTTCTTAATTTGGGTAGTCTGGTGTCAAGTGATTTGCCTGGACACGCTCAGTTCTCACTCGCTCCGCCCCTATTACAGAATTCTATCACTATCATGGTAGTACTTAATCAATTGCAATGTGTACATGGTCTGGTCAATCAAGAACAATTTGCCATTTATGACATAGTATTAATACAGTATAGTCGAATATTATGCACTATATTAGTGTATATATTACAATATTGCAATACGCAATATATACTACATTATAGTAAAAGAAGAATTCATAAATCACCGTTAATATCGAATTAACAACAAATTAGAAATACATTGTAACATATACTACACTATATCAAACATATTATATACAATACTACATCATATCGCAGAGATACAATATAATAATAGACAATATATATTACACTATAGTAAGAAAAGAATCCATAAATCACCATTAATATCAAATTAACAACAAATTAAAAATACATTATTACACTATATCAAACATGTTATATACAATACTATATTATATCGTACAGATACAATATAATAATACATAGGATATATTATACTATGGTAAAAGAAAAATCCATAAATCACCATTAATATCAAATTAACAACAAATTAAAAATACATTATTACACTATATCAAACATATTATATACAATACTATATTATATCGTACAGATACAATACAATAATACATAGTATATATTACACTATAGTAAAAGAAGAATCTATAAATAACATACTACACTATATCAAACATTTTATTTACAATACCATATCATATGGTATATATATATATATAAAGAAGCTTCAATGTAAATTACAACAAATACAATCTCTCCGCATCCCTAACGCAACTTTAATCGACCAAGAACAGTTTACACCTAGAAAGATACGTTTGCTCCTAACCCCAACTCGAGCAATCAACCAAACTTCGTTAACTTCCTGACACCAACCATGTCAACATATCGCAGTAATATAGTACGACGAACAGGTTGCAAGGAAAAATCGTGCAGAAAATATGAAAAAAACACAAGAGCAATCCATTCGTTCCCATTCCGAAAGACTCGGCTAGTACGAGTTTAGCCTGCGCTAGCTATAGGAAGATGTGCTTTTCAGTACAGTGCGTGATCCTGTCTCCAAGAATCGGCTAACACTTAGATTTAGAAGGTTTCGTCGCGTGGCTGGTGATCTTATAAGCTACACTAGCTGTGAGGTTATCTCATTACATCTTATCTGGTGCTTTCGCCCCAACGCGGGCTTAGCGGTGCTGTAGAGCTTAAATCGCACGCGAGCCCACGGACGCACGGCCTGTGCTTGCACGCAAATGGGGCACGAGCAACCGGCCGGACGAACTTCTCAGTTTTCGTGTCGCGAATTTCACCAGGACTCATCCTCTAATCGCTTTTCGTAACCTGGGTTACCCAACTGACCGCCGGCTGTCAACGGCGTGCCGTGTCGTGCCTGTTCCTCGATTAATCGGCCGGGAACGTGAGATATTGAGCTATCGCGGAGGATACAGCGCATCGGGATAAAGAAAACTGAAAATGCGATGGTTGAGAGGGGGAGAGAGAGAGAGAGGACGGGTGCAGGAGATAAAGAGTTCGAAAGAGTTGGTCGCTTATCTGTAAAGGCCGGCATCCGCCGGATCAGCCTGAGATACCGAAACCACCCACACTTTCCTTCTGGATGTACGCGCTTAGGTTAAGTTCCAAGAACGGAAGCTGCCTGACTTCCAGGCACCGCGAATTCCGCCACGTGCTCAGATACCCCTGCCTATGTTCGATATTTTTATCGATTACAACTCGCCTTCCTCACGGGCTGCCAATCTTTTCTCAACGTTGCTTCAGCGGCGTGACAGGATGGGCTTGTCAAACAATTCGTTTCGATGTTGTATTTATCGGACATGAAGGATAATTATTTTATTGGTGCGAATATTGTTGTAGTATTCGTATGTTTTTGGATATTTTTAATTATAGGATTGTTATGTGTATTATTGTGTATATTATATGATGTAATGTAATTTGATACGTTGTACAGTACAATGTGGATTGTATGATGTTGCAACAATACGATTAATACGATATTATAGTACGATATATTCTATGATATATTATTGTATATATATAATAGAATATTGTAATATAATTATAATACGATATATAGTTCATATAATTCAATATTATAGTACTATTATAGTATTGTATATGGTTCATATAATATGAAATTATAGTACGATTATAATACAATATTACAGTACAATTATAGTACGATTATAGTAGAATATATAGTACTTACATATATTATAATATTATAGTACATACAGTACGATATTATTGTACATAAGAATTATATACAAATGTATAATATGTTACTACAATACTCTGTAACATGGTTATTATTACTATATAATTTATATACATGTATATATATTATCCAGTATTATATTCTACTGCAGTACACTATATGATATTGTAATACATATTATTAAATCTTTAGCTGAATTGATATTTCTTATTTTCAAAGAAGATTTCGAGGAATCACTACATAGTATACATACAATTTAAAGATTTGTTTGTACATCTACAGGGTGTTTCACAACTTGCGAGATGCAATTCAGAGATTAATTGAACACACAGAAATGTAGTTTTTCCTTCTTGACAACAAAGATTTCGTGTTTCTTTATTAAAATTCGAACTGAAAGATATTTTTAAAAATTTGGAGTCTATAGTAACATACAATACTATACCTGTCAGAATTTTTAATATAGTTTACATTTATTACGAAACATCCTGTACATCGCGTTACCTGTTAAAATCGTTGCTGATTGAAAGTACACTAAAAGGAAATTCGTGAAAAACCACGATCTGACGCAATTGTAACAAACGAAGCGAATGTTTTTCGTGAAACTTCAACTCGTCGAACATAGAGTTTCTAATATCCTTATTCTTTAGTCGAGGCTTCGGGGCACAGCTTGATTCGATTTTGAGAGATTAGGCAAAATCGTCTTGGATTACCGAGTCACCAAGACGAAGGGGAAACCTTAGGATCGAAGTCTTGGCCGTACTGCGACTCATCTGCATAGCGTTGCTCTTCCGGATGTAGAGCATTAGATTGTCTGCGAAATTTTTGTTTCTCGGGGAAACAGCGGAAATTATTATTTAGTCCCGAGGAATTCGTGAATTTACGAACATTTCTCCGTAACCTGATTTTCCAGGAAACTGTTTTTCAAAAACAAAAGAAAATATCGTGGTTAATCTTCATACACCTACAAATCATAATTTTGAAATTTTTAAACTCATGAATGTAATGATACTTCTATATGAAGGAGAGAATGATTTGCGAAAATTATTTCATTAATTTTCCAAATAAATTTATTTGCATTCGAAATTGGTCTGACTGTTTCAATGTTGTACACTTTCGAAAATTTGGAAAAAATTTTCGGATACTTATCGAACATTTTATATGAGAAACAGCCTCTG
>NIJG01000032.1:703835-717986 GCA_002201625.1 Euglossa dilemma | reverse complement strand
CAGTCAGCAAAATAACAATAATAAATAAAAAATAAAAATAACTTAAATAACATAAATACTTATTATATTAATTTATGGAAACGAACCAGTGAACAAAGCGTTAATAATAAATAAAAATTATGAATAAAAAATAATAACTGAACATCACACTGAAACACACCAGTAAAGGGAATAATAACAATAAATTAAAAAATAAAAATAAAATAATAAACGAATATTGACGATGACAGAAATAATTATAATTATCAGTAGTAGTAATAATAATATTAGAGCTATTACAATATCAGCTTTCTCTGATCATACACAAATAACGTATTATACATAGTTACTATATTTATTTTCCTAGAACGAATCAGTAAACAATCCAACAGCAGTAAATAAAAAATGAAAATAATAAATAAAATAAATAAGACAAGGATGAAGATACGCAAAGGCTAGGGTAAGCCTGGAGGACAAAGCCGGGCACAGGACACCGTGTAAATCTGTGCAGGCTCGTCGATGCGGAAAGACCAGGACAAACCGCTGGATTTAATTCAGATACATGCCACAGCAATTACGGGTGCACGTTTCGAAAGACGTCTTCTTTTACGCGACCCCTTACAAGGCATAAAAGGTGGTGGGTAGGGTCGGCCCGGAGGAGCGGAGTTTGCCTTTGTAGAGACTCGCGGTGGCGTTGAAGCCGACAAAAGATAAGCCGTTATTTATAACCGAGCTTAAGGGCCGCGCGGCGGCGGGGGTGGCGTTAGGGAAAATAAAATCACTTCGGAATCTCGCGGCTCGTGTGTATAACCCCCGTGCAGGTTATCTGTTTCCGCTTGTGACGTCGAAGGTTGAGAAACGAGTTGCGCGGTTCTCGTGGATTTC
The DNA here is from genome assembly GCA_002201625.1 of Euglossa dilemma. NCBI lineage: Eukaryota > Metazoa > Arthropoda > Insecta > Hymenoptera > Apidae > Euglossa > Euglossa dilemma. The sequence goes on along the minus strand of NIJG01000032.1, from coordinate 717,122 downwards.
GCTCGGTCGCCCAAAGTCAGCTGCTCGGCGTGACGAAGGCGACAGGTCTAGCAGCACTTCCGTACTTTTTTCCGACGATCGAACTGCATTTGATTATTTGTTCCTTAATCTAGGACCAAGACAGTGGTGTATACTTGATCTTGGTTTCAATTCTACGAATCGTATTAACGAATTGGGCACTGGGACAATTTTTTTTTTTTTATCGTGTGAATATGGATGATAGATTACCAATGAAGGGAAAGAGTAACTATAATAAAAGATAGTAGTCGATACATTTTTTGGAAATTTGGAATACTTTGATTGGTACTGTTATAATTTCATTAGGATTACTATTACTGTGATAGCAATAGTGTTATTACTGTTACTATATTGTTATCGTGATAGTACTACTATTGTGTTACCAGTATCATAAGGACACGATTATTAATTCTACCATAATAGTATTCCATCAGTAATGCCTTAATAGTAACATAATTACTATTGTCACGATAGCAATAGTGTTATTATTACTATCTTGAGAGCACTGTTATTATTACTATCATAACAGTACTGTTACTACTAACATAATAGCACTACAATTGTGCTGTTGGTATCATATGGTATCATATTGATATCATAGTAATAGTATTACTAGAGCTACTACCATAATAGCACTATAATTACTATTACCATGATAGTACAACTATTATTTACTGGCATAATAGTACTATCACTACTAACATAAGAGCACTACAATTGTGGTATTGGTATCATATGGTATCATATTGATATCATAATAATAGTACTACTAGAGCTACTACCATAATAGCACTATAATTACTATTACCATGATAGTACAATTATTATTTCTGTAATAATATTATTATTTTGTGCCATCAACGCCGTAATAGTACAACTATTAATACTGTAATGATGGTACTACCATTCTGTCACATGACTACTACTACCATAATACGATTACTATCGTTACTATAGCAATAACAGTACTACTTCTACATTACGAGTACTATAATAAAACAACTATTGTATTATTAGTACCACAACAGCCCTACTATTACTACTGCCAACTGCTTTTCCCAGTACGATAATAGTATTACTATTACTATGATTATAAGAATGCAACTACTAATGCTGCTATAATTACCTACTATTTCTGGTAATAGTGTTTCTGTTACTACTACTATAATAATGTTACTAGTAGTGCTACTGTTATTACCACGTATACCTAATTTTAATTTACGTTTTTTAGATTTGTTGCTGGTTCTTAATTACTCTAGTCCTATGATTACAGTGCTTACTATACTTTTGGAACAAATTGAATATGGTATTATATATATATTCATTTTTAAACTTTTGACAAAAACAACAGTACAAAATGTGTACTCCATTTCGATTCACGTTGCTTAATTGCTGGTATTTATTAGCCTAATCGAGAAGTTGATAATAGTGTGCTTTTCAACTTTCCAATAATCTGATTATCATTAAATATTCATTTTTCAACTATTAATTAAAACAGTATGAAGAAATACACCTAATTTCAATTTATGTACTTTACTCACCTTGGTTGCTGATTCCTATCGATCTAACGAAAGAATTAAACACTTTAGACTAATTTATTTACCGTTGAATATTCGTTTGTAAAATTAATATTCAGTCATATTCCTAATTTCCATGAACCTAAGTGGTGACTAAGTAGTTTTAATATTTTTAAATGTTTTATTTCTCATCTTCTGCTAAATGCAGTAGTACGAGAGGCAGACCTAACGTCAATTCGTGTCGCTTGATTTCATTGGTGGTTCCCATCAGTATAATCCAAGGATTGGCTGTAATATTCTTAACTACCTTAAAGGAATTTAATTATCATTGGATATTTACTTTGAAATTTTTCATAATCACTATGCTACTTACTAAACGTAAGCAACTCCCAATTTTATTTCTTATTTCCATCAGTCTAATCAAATACTATACAATTTTCATATTTCTCATTCCTCAGTTTTTGATGAAATATAGTATTACGAGAGGTACCTAAAACCTAATTTCGATTCATTACTGGTCTCCATACATATCATCAAAGAATTATCTATACACTCTCTTGTCATGTTAGAGGAATCCATAGTCACTGAATATTCATTCTAAAACTATCAATAAAGTCAATATTTTTAGATGCACACCTTTTTGATTTTGAAAAATGTCTACGAAAAATAAAGAAGACAACGCAAGCTAAGTACTAGTACTATTACTAGATGCACATTTCCCATCAGCCATACGAAATTAACCAAAAATAGTATTCCTTAAATCTCAGCAATAATCTAACCTCAAATTCCTCTAAACGCAATCTGGATAAAGTATTCGCAATGAACAAACAAACAAACGTGTTTTAATACTGCTACTAATTTAACAAACTAACCAACAATAATATTCCTTAAAACGAAGTAATAATCTAACCTCAAATTCCTCTAATAACCTAACCAAAATGCTCACTGTCATAAACTTTAATTAAATACAGTTTTAATTTTCCCATCAATCTAACAATCTAACCGAAAATAATATTCCTTTAATCTCAGTAAAAATCTAGCCTCAAATTTCTCTAAAAACCTAATCTAATCTAAAATTCTTCCAAAAACCTAACCTAACCAAAGAACTTACTCCCACCAGGCACAGCAAACTAACCAACAATAATATTCCTTAATACTCAGCGCCAACCTAACCTCAAATTTCTCCAAAAACCTAACCTAACCCAAACCTAACTCCACACGCTATAATCCGTTTTAAACTTCTCAGAGATGATCCATATCCTCTCCAAAAGCAGACTCACGCTATCAAAACTATGAAAAATCCTCGAATCGCTCCACTCATAGAAGTTTCTTGTAAAGTTAAAATTTCCTCTCTTACATCGACGTGACAACACCGCGGCTTGGAAGAAATTGCGGTATAATCCTCGGTGGAGCACAGCGCCGCGGTATTTCCAATTAAACGGTGGGCAAAGTAGCTGCCGGGAAATCCTGAAACGTCTCGGCGGCGCAAACGATACCAATGCAAACTCGTCCCCGTTTTATTTCCGAACAGCCTACTGAAGCGTAACCCGAAGATCCGAGCGGAGACGACGGCGATATCTAAAGATTCGTCTTCGATGGTTCATAGCTGGGTCGCGCGGTGTGCGAAGAGAGGGTGGGTGGTTGGGAGGCCAGTTGAAACTGCAGGTCGACGGAAGAGGGTGGCGGAGGAGGCGGATGAGGGCGTCACGGGCGACGCCGGTGGACGGTGGTGAGGGTAAAAGGGAGGGGGTCGGTACAAGGGTCGAAGCTTCCAGTCTGCACAGGGTGCACCCCCACCCGCCGTGGGTAGGTGGTACCCAGTCCTCGAACTGATCAATACCTGAAACACCGCGAGGTATCGTCCCGCTATTTCCGGTGTCCCAACGCGGCCGGAAATGAAGGCGTTAAAAATATATAGCGATGTACATATATACGTATGTACGTGTAGACCTACGGCACCAGTCTACCAGAACAGATAGTACCGCTGATACAGGGTGTCCTAAAAATACTGGTCACTGTTTAACATCTTTTTTCATATTTGACACTAGATTTACGGCCGTTTTTTGTATACCTGTTTTTATGCTCACCCGTTAGATTTAAAGGTAAAGGGTACCACGTATTTTTTGTAAAAAACAAGCGGTGAGTTTAATTTGAAAATAATAGTAATGTTAATAAGTTAATTAAATCTGTTAATATCGTATAAGTGGTGCAACCCATCGGTCGAATTGATGGGCCCCGAAAATCTAGTGTTAACACTATCTGTTATAATCTAAAGGAGTAATTACAAAATTTTTATTTGAAATTTCCGATTCCATGGTTCGATCACTCGGAAATTTGATATATGGTGTCTTGAATATACAGGTCTCTATTTAACACTGTTTTTCTCATTTAATATTGTACGTGTCATAACCTAAAGGAGTAATTCTAAAATTTTTATTCGAAGTTTCCGATCCCACGATTCGATCACTCGCGAATTTGATAGAGAGTAATACAAGGTGTCCTAAAAATGTGTGACCTTGTTTAATACCTTTCTTTCTTCATTGAACACTATATCTACCATAACCTAAAGATGTAATTCTAAAATTTTTATTCAAAATTTCCGATTTCACGATTCGATTATTCGCGAATTTTCTTCAAGAGTGCAAGAATTCGTGTTTCGATATTTTCTCCTTTTTTCGAGAGTTTTCTCTGATTTTTTAATCTAGGTTTAGTTGAGACAGCTTTTTGGTAAAAATGGTATTCTTTAATCGTTACTCGTTAAAGTCCTGGTCCTCTCTTGTTTGAGTTCAGAGATGTGGAAGAAACTGATTTTCGTTGTTAGAAAATGGCTACTTTTTTTGGTTATTTCAGTCCCAATTGCGAATTTACATTTATTTGAAATCCTGTTTCTGTTCTGATTTGTATTCAGTCGTTAGTATGTTCTCAGGGACTGGTCTCATCTTTATTTATGAAATCTAAATTGAATATAAGACTAGATAAAAATAGTAATATACGTTATAGCAACAGTATAATAATAATAGTAATATAATAATGATATAAAAGTAATATAAGTGGTCAATAGTGATATCGACCAGGTTTAATGATCAAAATATTAAATTTTATAGTGGAATATTTTTAATTTTTATTTCTTCATTATTTAGATTAATAGGATTTCCATTTTTATTCTAAAGATTTAATAATTGAAATTTGTTAAAATATAGAAATTTAAATTTAGTTTAACGAAGACAGAGAAGGCAGTTTAACCTTGCAGTTTGTATACTAATTACCATCAAATCTTGAAACATCATAAATGAGAAAATATTATTCCTCTTTTCTCAATTATTTTTTGGTTTAAAATCATGATCTGATCAGATGCACCTCATGACATTAGGAACACGCTGTATATATCTTACTTGGTGACTGTCTAGTGCAGTTAAACTATATAATGGGTTTGTCGACTGCATTTTTGTTTAATGGCTTAGTTAGACTACGTGAAATAATGATAACTGATATTTTCTTCAAAATCATTTTTTTTTTTTTTTTTTTTTTTGTGAAAGCTGGTAGCGTTTTAATGGAATGTCTTGATTAAGATTCCTTGCGATTTAATAGTGTTATAATTAGGACGTTTTCACACTTTGAGAAGTAAATTTATAAAACGTGCATTTTTCGAATAATTTTCGAGGTGATAGGTAAATATTTATTTAATCCGTTTTAGTCAGGATTAGATATTTTCCTGCATTTTACGGTTTTAACGAAGAAATATGCAATTGGATATTTATAGGAAATTCGCGGATATTAAGGGGAGAATTTATGTTCTCGGTATACGTGGAGAAGCAGCGAGTGCTTAATTCTAAAAATTCGTTTCACGGTGCAGCCTCGAAATTAGAAATGGGAAATCGATACAGGCCTGATAATCAAACCCGCACAGAAACCATCGAATAACCACCATAGTGATGCATATCGGCTTCTACAACGTTGCTTCGTAGCTGATATTACTTCGATATTTAACCCTTTACGCTTTGAGAATTTTGTTATGCAAATTCGACGCAGTTTTACAGGGAACTAATTTTTTTAAACATCAGGTTTCGTTTTGGGAATAGAAGGAATCATAAATTTAGGTAAATTTGTTTGTGTAAAAGCCGTTATAATCTTTATGAAAATAATAGTGGTGGCGCTAGTGAGTTATGAGGAATTAATAATCGTTAAATTTGGTGTAGTTTAGCGGTTATAATTTTTTTTTTTTTATTTAATTTAGTCCGATTTTAATTCTCTATAATTCGTAGTATTAATGTTTTATTCCAATACTGGGTGTCCTATTTCAATTTTTACAGATTAATTGATTCAATTGAACAGTTTCGAATAGTATTTACTTTATTTTGAGAACATCTTATAATGATCGCAAAATTTCTGAACATAATTCGAGATTTCAAAATGAATTTATTTTAATATTCACCTTAAATATTATAATAATAATATTAATTTTATAATTATAATATTATATAGTAATATTCACTTAATCCAAACCGTAAATATTTTTCTAAGATTATTCGAAATTTAAAATTGATGTTCATCGAATAACTAATTTAAAATTGTTATTTATTTTTTGTAGATGCAAGAATATCTTTAAATATTACAACAGTAAATTAATTCGTTCTCAGATAAAAAGTGGCCTCTTTGTAAAGCTACGGAAATGTATTTCATTGTAATTATATAAAATGAACATAATAAAAGCTACATTTCTATAATCCTTTAAAGAAAAGGAATGTCTCTGTCAATGTGTCCCAGAATTATATTGAATTAATAAAAATAGGTACATTTTCTGCTTATTTATAACTGTTTACCTAGTAAACAAAGAACATTTCAATTATAAACTTGGAAGAGGATAAGAAAGAAATATCTAAAAGATTGATAAAAAGGGGACAATAAAAATTTTCCGTAAACATTCGTAATTCTCTATTTCATAAACAAAAAAAGATTTATAAAAAGATAATGAAACAAAAAGAGAAAGATTATAATAGAGAAGCATTATCGAGAAAAGAAAACTTTTCCATGAATATTCTTTATCTACTCACGACTTTTAACGTTACAGAAAAAAAATCTTCCATAAATATTCTCACTGCACAAAACGAAAAAAGAAAAAATTCTAATTACTGACTTAAGATGAAATAAAAGAAGAAAAAGTTTGAGTATTACGAAGAACGAAAAATTTCTTCTAAATATTACAGTTAAATTCTAATTTCAACACTGAGAAGAAATACAGAAAAAGATGAAATATTTCAGAAAAAGAACAATTTTTCACAAATATTATACTTAAAACGAAAAAATAAAAAAAAGACAAGTTCCCATAAATATTAAACTTAAAACGAAACAATTCTAATTGCAAATTTGAGAAGAAATAATCAAAAAGAGAGAATGAAATATTTCAAAAGAACGATTTCCCATAAATATTAAACATAAAACGAAACAATTCTGATTACAAACTTGAGAAAAAATAAAACGAAAAAACGGGACGAAATATTTCAAAAGAAGGACAATTCCTCCCCAAAATTATACTTAATCTAAAAAAGGGAACAAATTAAGAAAGACGAAACCTTCAACAACTATTTCCTCATAGCCAATATCTGTAACAGACTCGAGAACTGAAATGAGAAACACGCGGAAGGACACAGAAAAATGAGACGATCCTCGGGTCAGAGGGCGTGACCAAGTGTCTAGCGTGGAACTCCGGATTTGCAAAATCTGTGCGAAGGGGTTGGTTTAGCATCAACAGGTAGAGGTAGCGCGTCCTTGTCCCTACTGGATAAGCCGTGGGCTAAGCGCCGGCGCTGGCTAAACCGCTCGCACCCTCCAGAGGGTGTGACCTATCATCCCCATTGGACCAACCGGACGTGTGAAAAAGAGAGAGACACAGTCCTGCGCGGATAACACTTTTTTTCAAATCTCTCCACGCCAAGGGTGGAGCCTTTATCGCTCCACCGAGGTGATCCTGATCCTTAACCGTTCGAGTGCCACGAATCTTTGTTTTTCACAATCGAAAATTGCCAAGGGTGGAGCCTTTATCGCTCCACCGAGGTTATCCTGATCCTTAACCGTCCGAGTGCCACGAATCTTTGTTTTTCACAATCGAAAAATGCCAAACACTTGTCTAATTCCGTATCAAAAAATGCTAAAAAGCGTGATTACACTGATCTTTATTTATACACTATAAATTTTAATTCCACCATTATATTGTTATATCAATTATATTAAAAGACGGATTTTTAGGTGTATATAACAAATAACAAAATGGAACACTTTTGAGAAAATCTCCTTTTTTGAAATGTGACACTGTCAATGAACAGTACGACTATAAACAAGGTTATGCCAAAAACATAAGCATAACGAAAACAGGGAGACAAACGTAAAGAAAATCCGACATTTCATATGCATCAATTTAAAAATAATGTAGGATGCTATTAAGTCCTGAAATGGCATTTTTGTTCTAGAATTAACGAATTACCGACCCAGTACCCCAGGTAAAGACACGATCGGCAATAGAGTTATTGTATGAACTAATTATGAGTTCCTATGAAAGGTCTAGAACTTGTAAGAATGAAACATAATCGGGACAATTCACATAGAAGCCAAGCAAAGACATTGTTTAACATATTACAAAATAAAGAATACAATCCACTTTAGATTCACCTAGTATTTCCTCAGTGAATCATACGTCAGTAATCGTTGACAACTAAGAACGATTCAGTGACGATATACAGATGCTATTTTTCGAAAAGACCAACTGAGATTACTTTCTGGGCAGAAATGTAGAAATCGATAACACCAAAGTTACCATTTTTCTTCTACTTTCTTCGTAATCAAACATTAAGTTTCGCGGCTTTTCGAGAGATGAAACACGAATCGACGAATACTATAAAAGAAGGACCCTCGATAGCGCAGCGAGTCTTTTAACTTTCTTTTGAGTTTCCAAGAGTACAAAATTGAAAACTGTGAGTTTAATTGTGATCGATACAAACGCGTTTGGTATTTTAGAATTACGAACTTCAAAATTCTTGTTATAAAACAATATGAATCAAATATATAAACACACCTAACGAAGTAAAACATCGCAGAAAAAAACATCGGCCCAATTACTCGCACAAAGGAGGTCAAAATTTTTACACACTTGATCCACTTTCATCTTTACATTATCTTTCATCTTCAAAATTCAGCAGCTCGCAGCGATTGATAGCACACGAATAGCACCGTAACTCACACTGCGTGACGATAGTTGAGGGAATTTCGAAATTTTCCAAACCTCGAAATTCGCTGCCATGATTCATTTCCATGAAATATAAAGAAGTGTTTAACAGTTCGAGTCCCATCGCGCTCTTCAGATTTTGAGTAAAAAAATCCGAGTATATTTCAAGCGCTGTGGACAACTTCGTTCATACACTCGCACTTAATTTCAAAAATAATATTCGAAATAAAATCTAACCGATTCATAGCTTTACTGTCAATTTTTTCTACGTAAATTATATATGCATTTAAAACCATGCGTTTTCGTAGTCGTTTAAAAAAAATATGGTTGCGCTGTCCGGGATTTTTTTTGTAGTTTTTCTTCAATAACCCTTGGAACTCAATCAGTTAATCGTGTTTTCGGAGTTGAGTTATTTGATTAGTTAAATTAGTTACTTCCTTTTGCGTTTGTTACGATTTGTTCTTTTCCTGTGTTCCAAGCCATCGCGCAAATCCCGAATTCTTTCTGTAAACCAAGGCGAAAGAAAATCTGCCCTTGGTTTTCTACAATAATGGTTGTTTATAACAATAAAGACGAGTACATGTATTTTATTTTAACATAGTGCGTTCGAATTTTGAGACGCTGAGCCACTTGGGTTTTATAATAAAGTACACTGGTTTGCATTTTACACTTTATTATATTATGTTTGATGATGTGGTGATGTTGATGATGCTGCGTTGTATGCGTTGTGTTTGCGTTCTCGATTTGATCATTTTCGTTATGATATCGATAGAGCTCGTGATGTTTGAGTTGATGTTCGATTGCGTTCTTGATGCGATTTGTTTGCTGGTCGACTTCGTTCTGTTTGCGTTCTGATGTGATCTAATTTAGTTCGTTTTGATGATTTAGTTTGATTTAGTTCTGTTTGATGTTTGGTTTCGTTGTGATGTGATCTGTTTGACATTCGATTTTACTTTGCCTGCAGAGTTCGGTTTGAATATGTTGTGATTGGTTGGTATAAAACTTGGTAGTGGAAAAATAGAGTTTGCTTATTGAATTGTGGGTGTGTCGGAAGGATGTTGTCTTTCGCTATTGTTTTGGGTCGTGATTTATGGACGTGCGTCTGTTTGTCGCTTTCTTGGGCCAGTCCCACGTGGGTCCAGTCTTTTGGGTCTAGTTGTAAATTTTCGGTGCTCCTTTCTAGTAATTGCAATTTAATCCGTAAGGAGGATGGCAAGGCACGTTTAACCTTCTTTGTTGCATCGCATTTTAATTCGCATTTGGAATTATATTCACATAAAATATTCATAAATATTACTATATACTTTTTATACATCTTTTACATTTTTACATTTTTTTAAATTTCTACGCTCTTAGAATGTCGACATTCATTTTTTTTTTTTTTAGCTAGAATACTATAGATTTTGTTACCCTGGTAATAAGAAAATCTATTTTTAATTCGTTAAATCATCGATTGGGTCGAAGAAACCTGAAAACGAGATACCTGTACGCAATGTGTTAAATTACCTAAAATTGAATGGTAATCGCACCAATAAAAATCAAGCGTGCTATGATTGTCTACTTCGCAAACCTCAGACACTTTCGAAGACAAAATAGAAGAAGTGCGATCACGCAAATGGTTAAAGGACGAGAACTCGTCTCGCGCGAATTTTCATTGCGGAAACGAGATTACACGGTTACTTTATCTTATTTTTGGAATTAAATTAACACGAGATGACAAAGTGCGATTTTTGATTTGGAAAAACGTGACCGTGGATTATGACAATTTTATTTCGTTTCTTTTTCGAGTTGTGTTCGTGCGTGACAAAGTATGAGTGTTTGGAACGATACCTATCTATCACTTATCGTGGTTTTTGATAAGATGATATATCGCGTGTACTCTATGAACGTAAGGTTTGTAGAAACGATTAGCTTAGGTATAGTTTCGCGAAATTATGAAACATTGATTATGCGAATTTTGAGTATATAAATTACGTACTTCGTTATGATGGATGGTACTTGATGAATACGACGTTCGTAGAAACAGTATGGCCGGATTAAATATAATTTTGTAGAATTATGTGTTCAATGAAGCATCGATTATGTGAATATCAGAAAAGTACTATATATTATTTGAAAACTGTTTAACCTTCGATCAATTATTATTTTTATTATTCAATCAATTTAACTTCCAAGTGTTTAATTTTTTTTACTATACTATATGTAGTATGTTTACTACTATAACGATTTGTAAACAAAAAATATATTTTTATCAGTAATTAAATTGAAATTTGTTTTTGTAATTTTATTTTAGTATAAATACAGTTTGTCATGCACGAATAAAACACGGTGTCAATTTGACATTGTTGTCACTATTTGGGGGTTAACTTTTAGTTGCTTTATGATGTCGTTCAAAATTTACTATTTTCTAGAGGATTATCTGGATATAAGAAACTGAACAGCGTTTATCGAGTAAATAAATAACGAGAAAAAAAGAAACTTTTTCTACTGAACCCGCAAAATCAGTAGATATAATTGATTTGATTGATATAACCGATATAACTGATGAAGCCGTGTTTCTGGAAAAATTAATGTTGATTTACTAATCGAGATAAAAATAACACGGTTATAATATAATATAATACTGTAATTTAATTAATATTACACAGATCAGTAATACTTTATCGTTATTAAATAAAATTATTTATTAATTGAAATAAGATTAGAAACCTATTCAATATCATCGAACAAAACTAGAATTCTTCTACACATATAATTGCAAATTAAATTGTAACACCAGTAGACGAGATCTTGGAAAATACAAAATAAAATACAATATCGATAAACAAATAAATAAAACTTACACGAATGCTTCGAAAATTCACGAAATTACAAATCACACTAGAATATCACTAGACGAAGCACAGATAAAAGCTTGGAAAATGTGTTTTTGAAATTTCAGAAAACTACAATCTCGATCATAACCTCGTCGAGTAAGTATTAAACCTGAAATAAAAACCTTCAAAAATTTATAATGTCCGAACAAGAAAAAAAAAAAAAAATCGGAAACCGAAAAGGGAAAACAAAGATGCATGTACCAAGAGGAAGGAAGCACAGAAAACTACAACCTCGAAAATTTATAATATCCAAAAAATAAAAAAAAAGAATCGGAAACCGAAAAGGGGAAAAGAAAGATGCATGTACCAAGAGAAAGGAAGAACAGAAAACTACAACCTCGAATATTAAACCTGACATAAGAAGTACAAAAGTTTATAATGTACGAAAAAGAAGAAAATTGGAAACGGAAAAACAAAAATTGCGATATTTTTGCGAAACGTCAAGAGACCATCTTTCATAATGTTTTGACGTGGGTTATCGACATAATTCCGGACTATGCTTGTTCCATCCCAGGAAAGAGGACCTTGGTCGTAGGATCGAAGAGACGATGAAAAAGGTTGTAATACAGCGACAGTAGTCGGGGAAAATATCCGCATGGGTCAGCCAAGAGAGACTTAGACCGCGGAGATGGCCGCCTCAATATCGGCTTTCCGGATGCTTCAGGTACTTATCTAATGTCTTGTATTTTCCGCTGGACTGCCCACTCAAATTTCAATTCGCCAAAGGTTTCGCCAACACGCTATATTCCACTTTCGTCCTCGAGGATTCGCGGACCATCCTTGTTTCTTTCTTACACCTACGATGAGAAGCATAACTATAGCATTGTCAACATTTATTGTACCTTATATAATCGACCTTCCTGCATTTCTACTCAAAAGTACGAAATAGTTAAAAATAGGGGTGGTACTATAGTTATACTTCTCAGTATACTCCCTTATTTAACCTTTTTATACTTATATTTCATTTTATTATTATTTATTTGTATTTTTATTTTATACTTATATATTAATTTAATAACGAACCTGACTAGTGTGTTCGTCACTCGAATATTGGAATTACACATTGGGCTTATAATGGGATATAAATTTCATTTAACGAAATTTGGAAAAATTTGTCAAATTTTCGTGTAATTTTGTCGCGAATAAATTGACATTTAGACAATGACAAAGAATAATGACAATTTCCAATGTTTCTTGACTAATTGTGTAACACGTGTTGTCAAAGACTGTATGAGTGAATCATGTTAATTTCGAAACACATAGTATTAATGATTCTTGGTAATAATTTTTCAAAGATATTGGAGAAATCATGCAAGATAATAGAAGAACCTCTTAGGTATAATACTTTGTAGGAAAGTAGATATTTACAGCTTTTTGCAGAAGTGAGATAAGGACGTATTGCCTCTAACAGGTAAAAATCAGTGCTGTGATATTAGGTACTGGATGTAAAAATAATTATACAGGGTGACCATTGAAGGAATGAAAGAAGAATTTTGAAAATATCGTAACTTGTTCATTTTTACTTTCTTTTTTTGTGAGCAGAAAAATAGTGGTCATTTGAGGTGCTGTTTTAGTGCTGAAAAAATCTATTAATTGTATTTCCAAATAAAATAATAAAAAATTAAAAGAACACATTTTGTTATTTATTAAATAATAGAAA
>NIJG01000032.1:678899-699965 GCA_002201625.1 Euglossa dilemma | reverse complement strand
TATATAATATTAATTTTGTAATTTATATTAATTACGTAATAATGTAATTTCATAAAGAAGTTTAAATTCTGTATAAAAGTATAATTTTTCAAAGAAATTTCGACTGCGATCGAATTGATAATGAATTTTGGAAAGCATTTTTGTTTCGATATATCACGATTAAAAAGGATTTCATTGTATATAAAATAATTTCAAACAGATTCTGTTCGAAAACTGTAAAAACTGTAAATTACATAAAATATTTTTGTTTTTATGTACGTGGCATAATTTAAAAAAGAAAAAAAAACCGTTTGAATTGTACATGGTAATATAATTTCAGAAAAGAATTGTTGATTCTAAGTAAAAATGTTATTCGTTAATTCAAAAAAAAAATTTAATAATAAGAAAGTTTGATTGAAACGACACTAACATTCTTAACGCGCCACCATTTACAGAGATGCGAGAACTCACTAATACGTCCCTGGATGGGCTACCAGAGCTAACTATGCTTAGCTTAATAGGAAACCCGTTGAAATTCATTCAGAAAACGTGGAGCCCGAAATTACAGTGGCTCGATATGTCTGACTGCCTCTTAAATTACTTAAGACCCGATACTTTCAATGGATTTCCAGCGCTTGAAGAGCTTCGAATGTCCAACAATCCTACTTTAGTCTACAGCATGAGGTAAGCAATTGAAATTCTAAGCAGAAACTATTCTTTCAACCGCGAGAAATATTTCGAGGTTAATTACTGTTGCAGAAATTTAGCATTGATTATAAAAGCGAAAAATTATCTGTTACGTAAAAATTATCTTTTCAAATTCCGAGAATACCAATTAAATTTTCGTTATTATACGTTCACGATATTTCTACTGTTCATTCGACTTATTATTCACTCGCTTATTCGTTATCGGCAAGATTCTACGTAAATATACATAAAAATATAGATAATAAGTAATTATAAGAATTTAAGGTTAAATAAATTTCGAAAGAACATAGTGATTGTGAAAAAAAGTATATAATAAAATCGATATTGATAATAGGTTTTTCAAATTTATTATTGATTAAAATTGTTTGAAATATTACGTTCATCGTACTTTATACCATACTGTACATTATTAGATTTACTGTATTTATTTTGGATGAATATTCAATTTATACTTCATTTTCAGGCATGCGACGTTAACGCATGAAAATCTGAAAAAGCTCGACGTGTCGAAATGCAATTTGGATAGGCCGGGTCTTCACGGATTTCCCGCCTTGATTCAGGCACGACTCTCTCGTAATATGATAAACATGCTGCCGGATCGAATCTTCGCTAAAAACAGAGAACTCGGTTTTCTATACCTAAATGGGAATCGGATTGAGAAGCTGAATATGAGTACTTTCGAAGGTTTAGTGAAGCTTCAGGTGCTGGATTTATCGGTCAATGGCCTAGAAGTGATTCATCCGTTGACATTTCACGAAAACGTGGAACTCAAATTGCTCAATTTATCTTACAACTCCATAACCGAGTTTCCGAACTTTACATCGTTCGTGATGACGTTGGACGCGTCGTCAAACTTTATCAGTGAGCTGGAAGGAAATTTCCTGGCAAACATGCCGAAAATAAAAAGCATCAATCTGAGTGACAATCGATTGGAAAAGATTTCTTCTGGACTGAAATCCATGACGTTGAAGAATATGGATTTAAGAAGAAACAGACTAATCGAAGTGTACAATGACACGTTTCTCGAGTTACCACGTCTCGTTAGGATCGATTTATCAGGTTCCGTTTTTACCATTTATCGATAACTTATCTACAATGCTATTTATAAAATTTCATAAAATCGTAACGCTAAATCTTCTAAATTTGGTTCTGTTTCTTATCAAATGAAAATCTAAGCGTTAATTATGGCATTAAAAAATTATCCAAATTGCTGATATTAACTTTAAATTTTATTCGCAATACTTATCATACTAAGGTAAAAGGAAATACCAAATATCTGATTTATTGTTTTCAAGTTAACAATAATTGATTATATAATAGTAGATAATCAACGATTAAAGACGAGTATCTAACCTTAATTTTTAAATTTGTAGGAAATCGATTAACAGAAGCTATAAATCCAGAAATCTTTCGAAACAATCCTGACTTAAACATTATAAAATTGGAAGACAATCCATGGCGTTGTGACTGCCACGATCTGTTCTTGTTATATTCCTTCTTGATGGAACCACCAGCGAAGACTGTAGAACAAAGTTTACTTTGTCACAGTCCAACAAACGTATCCGGTTATACTTGGTTAACTGCTTGTTTCAATGTATGGAATGAACCTTCGTATTACAACAAGGACAAATCCTGGGGTTTCGCGATGATCGTTATTCTTACGGTCACCGTCCTCCTTGGCAGTTTTGTATCTATCAGACATATGATGAGGATTAAAAGAAGAGCCATGCAACAAAGACAACAATTGGAATCTTTAAGTTTATTAAGACAAAGAAGGTAAGAAACTTGCTTTTAATGAATTCACATACGAAACGAATTATATACTTATAGGCAGTTTAATGTTAAAAAAAATTGAAACCTTTTACATAATTTGATAATGTAAGGAACGTTTCATTTAATTTATCTACGTACGATAAATAAGAAACCTGCTTTATCTTAATAGCGTAATAAAAATTAATTACCGATATACATTAAAATGTCGCACGTTACAAATAATAATTATAGGTGTATTATCTTCCATATTATAATATATTTCAATTTATTATTACAAACATTCGAATGATTTTAACAAAATTTAACATACGTTGAATTACATTCGCATTTACTTTCCATATGGCACTACAAAAAATTATTCTGATTAAATTAACGTCTTATCGTAAAAATTCATTCTCAATAGTCTTATAATACTTGCCTGTAAAGCAATAACAATGAATACTGAATACTTATTTAACAGGAACCAGATTATACAAGAAGAGCCGCGTATCGAAAGTACACCAGAACCGAGAATTCACCCACTCGAATTAATAGAGCCACCTAGTTACGAAGAAGCTGTTCAGATGCCGAGGCTAGCTCGATCTTTGGACAATCTGGACGAAATTTCAGTAGAAACATCCTCTATACGTATCATGGGTTCTGCCGATAACTTAAGATCGAAGCAGAGACGAACAAGGAGGCCGAAAAAGAGAATTCAGAGCGAAGATGACTTACTCAGACGGGAAGGGCGACGACAAGACAGGATCAGAAGGGAAAGAAATATCTCCGCCGGTAACAACGAAAACGTGATACCGGAGAATCAAAGAATACCCAAAACACATGTGACGCGCAGAAGCAGAAGGAGTAGCGTGATAAGCGATTCCGTGTCAGGAAGCGGAAGAATTCGATCTAGACCACAAACACCAAGCTCAAGAAAAAGAAGACAAAGGAGCGCTGTTTACGATGGGCATTCAACCGATGACGAAGATTCAGATGTCCATCCAGTTGGTTCGAGAAGATCGATCGTCATCAGAGAACTTCGAAGAGAGCCTAGAAGTGGTTATAGAGAATCTACGACAGAACAAGACTCTTGAAGATCCCATTGGTCATTGTATAAACGCATTTTCTTAACAAAATATTATTACATTCTGATATGTCTATTAATTCAGCTACTCGGAAGGATCATGATCACTACCTTACCATCGAGAGATATTATCTAGAATTAATTAGTACGAACGAAAAAATACTGCTGTAAGAGCAATCTATGATTGTTCTTGCGAACAATCGGACACCTTTTCATTGCTGAAACGATAAAATAAAAATAAAGCATACATTTAACTACTGTTACAAGTTATTAGATCATGCAACGAAAATATATTTATAAAATCTTCTACCTCGAAAGCAACGTTTGAAAACTCAGATTTTACTGTATTTTGTTATATTCGCGTATTTAACAAATATATAGACAACGAGTTACAGTTATCTAGAAGTATTATCGTTTGAAAAAAATTTGAAGGTTAAAAGGTAATATGGAGCATATTTTAATGATCATTCGAAGTGATATAAAGTGTAGCAACAATTGTTAACGAATCATATTATTTATTAACAAAGAGCAATTCATTAATTTACAGAAAACAAACGAAATATATAAACTCTCTAGCTGCGATTTCTTTTCGTTAAGGAATAAGGACATTTTAAACAATTTTTCAACTACGTCAAGTATTATATTTTACTTAAATCTTGTATATATGTCATATCATTCCTATTCTTAGAGGCAGTTTTTAATCGCGTTCATTTTCATGTTTGACAAATGTTCTTGATGATTAAAGTTGCAATATCTTTTCTTAAAATCTGCTTACAATTTTTTACATACCTTGCATATGTATATAAGAAGAATACAAATTGAAAAATGCGGATAACCAATCAAATTAATTCGAAGAAGATACATACACGTAACTGAAATTTCTTAACATAAACATCGGAATATCGCGTAAGAACAATTTCCTATTGTAAAAAAATTGTATACCTGCAAAACACTAGTTATTGATTAATTTTTTTGCGTATTTTCAGGATCACGCTCCATTTGAGTACATAAAGTTTACGTATCGAAATTTAACTAAATGGAAACACGGGAGTATAAAATTACAGTAATTTCATAGCAACTCGAGAACGATTAGAGTCAGCCTGGCACCGTAGGCAATAATTTAAGCAATAACGTATCATTTATCGTAGCACATGAAGCGAAGATAATTCTAATAGGTCTCCAGAAAGATGTAAACCTCTTAAGTAGTAATTGATATCGTCGAATAAACATTTTTGTCCGAATTAATGCATTTTCCACGGATATGATATACTACATACGTTTTTTAATGTTCATTAGATATACAGATCCAAAAGCATGTGTTTCAAACACTTAACGGATAAAATAAGGACGTTAGACTCGAATAGCTGCAACACTATTGCAGCTAAGCAAGATATTAGAAACAAAGATGTGTAGGTAAAATTCGAAATAATCTTACAAATAGCGAAGAATTCGTGGGATATTGAAAGAGTCCACTGAAGGTGTATTTCTCTATTAATTACTGTTAATATTTATTTTTCAGAGCGAATTCACAACTGTTAATAATCCATTTTGACGAAATTTATAAAAGATATCTGACCTATACTTTTTCTTCTTTTATTAAAAAGTTGGGAAAACGTCTCTAATTGTTATGCTTATATCGTTAATGGCACCAATATAGTAATTAATTTCTATTAATTATTTCTTCAATAATTTGTTAAACGGTACATGCATAGAAATAGATCTTAGTCGACAAAGTATTTGCTGTAGTGAAAAACGAGTATCAAATATACCACAGAAGGATTAGAATAGATAATGAATGAACATGTGGTATACGGTTTCGTGAAGGTTTCATGTAAGTACGTTTAACGATAGTACCGTTAATGAACGGACCGTACAGAGTTGCTATGAAAAATTCCATTGCGGATGTGAGAATTTAAAGAACGAGCCTGAAGGAAAATTTACTCTATCCTTATTGATGATGGCTCTTTCCAGATACTAGATGAAGCTGATCCACCGGAACATTATCATCCCCTGAGGAAGAACTTGGAGCGTGCTACAAGTCCATTAATAACTGTGTCAAATACATTGTAGCAATCTGGAAACTCGACAAATGGGAATGTGAAGAAGAAGACGTTATTACTCCTGCTTGAAAAATTCGACATTTCATATCACAATATATCTTAAAAATAATAGACAATATAATATTTTTAAAAAGCTATGGTTTTCACACTGGAAACATAATTATTTGATTATGTTACTAATTATACTCCTGCCACATATCAATTGTTCATAATTAAGAGTAGTATTAAACAGTGGTATTTCAACAGGATCGTTAATCGTTAATGGAAACAAACGTGTATTTTATAAATATTAATATTTTATTTCGCATCCATTGCTGAAATTATAAACGCTTGAAAAATATATCGATACGATTGTTTTAACTGTATACTCGCTATCAGACAATTCGTACCTATACATAACAAATGTATATCTTATAAATGTTGCATGGAAAAGAAACTTATCTAGGAAACAAAGTAAATGGCGAAAATAACGGTGACACGTCGATGATATCACGAAGGATCGAACATTACCCCTTTCTTAGCGTTTCAGTGCTAATCACAGTATCAATGAGACGATTCCCCTTGCATGTTAAACCAAACGCTTAGACAGAAACGCTTCGTACTTCAACGAACAATCCTATGTGCAATAATACGAGGATGCATGTGCTTTCTTTGGAAGAAATTTTTACAAGGGGATTTGCCCTGTCTTAATGACAAATACTTCAGTACTACACGCATTTGGTCTACAGAAACGCATAGAAATTTGACGTAAAAGAAGTAAACGTGAAAAAAAGTGATGGGAAGGTTATCTAACGGTTATTCTTTAATTATTTATTTATTGGTCTTTTTATAACTTAATTTACGAGGCTGGATCATTCCAAATTGTCTGTCACTTAGTCTAGTATCAATTGTCTTTCATATCCGATAGTTCCCATTACTTTCGATACAATAAAATAGATATTTAATGTTGTCATTTCAATATACAGATTATACTTACAATAATATTTATTTTCGTACAAAGGTGATCGAGTAATTTAAGGTTCTTTAAAAAGAGAGAAAGCAAAGGATGACTTTGATATGAATAGAAGGCGTTTAATGCTTCATGGTCAAAATGTCGAAGGTATAGCTCTATCTCAAAACGAAATATACTGCTTACTGCTACCTATAAATTACGTTCACTTTATATTACCTTACTTTATGTCGATATTTTATTTACCATCGCTCGCACGACGATAAGTATTATTAGAAGGGATGATATGATTAATCTGGAATGATTATTATAAATACAATACAATATAGACTTTATATAAATTAATTCTTTTTTATTATTATTATTAAGTGTTAAGTTTCGCTAGCGAAAGTCAAACTCTTATATTTTTCTTGCAGAAGAACGTTTAGTATCACGAAACGAAACGTTTGTTTGCTATCAGCACATTATAGTACGTCTCAAGAACAATTCAACGAGAAACATGGTATCGCGTGAAGATATATGTTTAACCAGTTAGGAAGATTGTAGCGTTAAATATGTAGACTCTTGCAGTTACATACAAAGTCGTTAACGTTACGCTGAAACAATAATGGTATATTTCGAGTTCAGAGGATTCTAATGGAACTTATAATGGAATCCCATTGGAGTTTACACGAGAAGGAAAATGCTTAAGAGAACTGACTAGTGTGCTAATATTGCATACACGTATATATAAAATGTATCAAATATTTTCCATCCACAAACCTTATACAAATAGCGNAAAACATGTCTGAAGTCATGAAATTTTATATATATATATATATACGACTATTATTTGCAAATATGTACAATCTCGTTTCACAGAATCGCTCATTCCTCCTATTACTCTCGACTAAACGTGTCGTCATTGAACTGTACTCTATAAAGATGGACTTTCACTATAGACAATCCGTTTCACACTTAAACCGTTTAACACTCGAAGATAGTAATTATTGTACGTCTCACTTTGTCGTGAAAATCTTTGTCAAGGGCCATCAGGCGTGGATTTAGGAACACTGGCGGCATTATGAATCCTATAAAGCGGAACACACGGTCACACCGATCTCTTCCTCGCTTTCTGTTACTCTGCATTCGGACTTTCGTCTAAAGCTTCATGGTGACTTGACTAGATTCTCACCAGCCGTGGTTCTCGTGATGAGTATAGGCGTCCTTGGCACGCTGTCAGGATTTTCCTGCAAAGTGATCTTCACTCTCTGAGCACCAGGACTTAAGGGAGGTTGGTTGACCCCTGTTAGTCCAGAAATAGAACAGCTAAGAGCTACTGGGTCTATGGAGTTCGTCCTTGCAGACAACGAATCATCCTTCAGGGAAGCTCCATCGTGAGCAGTTGGCTCCCTGGTTCTTTGATCGTT
Source organism: Euglossa dilemma (assembly GCA_002201625.1). Lineage (NCBI taxonomy): Eukaryota > Metazoa > Arthropoda > Insecta > Hymenoptera > Apidae > Euglossa > Euglossa dilemma. The sequence continues at coordinate 692,024 of NIJG01000032.1, read as the reverse complement.
CTGCGGAGTGATCGATCGCGATGATTTTACCGGTTCAGCGTGATCAGAAGTACCGTTTGGATATTTCGGTATATCGGCCGTGACTTGGTTAGAAATCTTTATCTCGTCCGCAGCATCTTCTAGGAAAGGAGCGTTTTCGACGTTTCCATTAGAAGCTATCTTCGGCTGGGTCGAGTTTCCAGTTTCCAATAATGCTTTCTGCATGTCCTTCATCTCCGTTCCGTTCTCCACGTCGCCGCGTTTTCTCTTCTTCCTGCAAAAGTCGCCCTTGTAAGCTGCGAACCCTATGAGCGTTGCCAGGATTGCCAACAAAGCTGCGAGAACTATGTAAGAGCCCATCCCTCTTTTCGATTGTCTTGCCGGGGACACCTCGGCTAGTTCGTCGTCTTCGGCTTTGACTTTGCCTAGTTTTGTTAAATCGTGTAACTCGTTGCCAACTAGCTCGACTCCGTTGAAAGAAGTTGACGCGTCGGTTGAGCTAGCTACTGCTTCGTTCAGCTCGGTCTTTTTAGGTACCACTTCTTCCTCTTCGACACCCTTCGTCGAGGATGCGTCGATGAACTGTTCCTCTTCCAGATCGGGATCCTCTTTCACTTCTGGAGGTTGCGTCGTGGTCGTAAACACGCTGAGCAACAGGTCGAAAAATCCCGAGGAGGATTCATCTTCTTTGTCCTCCGGCACTACTATCACGCCGCTCTTTTTCCAGTTGAAGACCGTTTCTGTTCCGGAACCTTCTCCGGAACCTTCGTCGTCACCGGAGCCTTCAATTGGACGGAACAGAGCGTCCTTGTACTCTTTGATCTCCGGGACAGCGACGCTCACGGGCGTCGATCTCTTTTCCTCAGAATCGAAGAATATCTCCTCGTCCTTGCTGGTTGTCTTTATAACCGAGTCCGTCGTTTGCATCGGGATTTCCACTTCTTCGACGGTGCTGGGTGATTCTGATGACTCAGTGGTTTTCGGTTCAGGAGTCGAAACAGATGTAGACACCTCTGGAACTGGCGTTTCACTTTCCAATTCCTTTTCAGCCTCGGTTACCTGCACGTACTCTCCGCTCCCCTCTTCGTCCTCCTCCTCTTTGTCGAATAAGTCTCCAGAACCGTAGTCTTCCTCGGAATTCTTGAACGCCTGGTCGTTTTGCATCTCGCGGTCTTGTTCCTCGAGATTGCACGTCAACGTGGTGTCCAATTTGAACAACGATGTCCCTTTCACGTTATTCGGGCCAGCGCAGAACACCTTCTTCGAGATTTTCACGCCTCTCTTCACGATCAGGTCTCTCACCCTGAGCGTGGCGCAGTTGCATTGCAGCGGATTGCCCTGGATGTCAAGGTGTTTCAGAACCTTTAGCCGAGCCAGAGCTGGCGGCAGGTGTTGAAGGTTGTTCCTGCGAAGGTTCAGACTATGCAGATGATTCAAACCGTCTACGGAGCCTAATTCTAAATGTTCGATGTGATTCTCGGCAAGATTCAAGCTCCTCAGATTCGTCAGTTTGCTGAAACTTCCACGCTCTATTCGTTCCAGGTTACCTCCGGAGAGATCTAAATATCGAAGGGTGGTCAAATTGTCAAAGAAACCGCGATGGAGCACTGAACTTTCCTCGGCGGCCATGAGCGTTTCGAGGTCATAGGTCTCGATGTATTTGACGTCTTCGAGTTCGTGACAATGAGCTACGGTGCCATTTTCCAGCAGACAAAGCCCATTACTGAGTTCTGAATAACTCAAGAGGGTTAAGAATAACAGCAACAGTGTTCTTTGCATTTTTCAATCTGACTCACCTGCCAAAAACAAAAGAATTCATAATTAGTTCACTTTCTTCCTTTAACCTAGATTTATAGGAATAAATTCTGTATAAATCATGAACACAACTGAATGTGATTGTTAACACTAGATTTACGGGACCCGTCAATTTGATGGGTGAGTTGCTCCAATTATACAATATTAATGGATTTAATCAATTTATATTAAGTTAGTTAATATCGTAATTGTTTTTAAACTAAACTCATGGTCTTATTTTTTATGAAAATACGTAGCTTTCTTTACACGTAAATCTGACGGGTCTCCATAAAGATAGGTGTTCAAAAACGTCCGTAAACCTAGTGTTAATTTAAAAAATAGACTGTTTTGATTTCATGCAACTAAACTTGCGTTGAAATTGAAAATTTGATTTAAAAAGTGGCAATCTCGAATAATTTAAGTCCTTCGGTAATTTCAAAGTCTCGTCGCTGACTCAACGTGATCAACCGTGAATCATTAGTGCAAATAGAGTTATCTCGGGAATTCTTGTTAGTGCTTTATTATGATTGCAGATCTAAGAACTCCTGCTGCAGAATTGGCGATAAAAGACAATTTAATTCGTACAATGAACTCGAAACTTCTTGCCTCGCATAGTAACTAGAAAACAAAGTTGTTCAGTCACAAATGCATAAAACACGATGCTCATAAATACAATATCAAGTTTCGTACTTCATAATTTATCGATTCATAAATCTTGGAATAAAACGTATAATATATTCACAATGTTCTAACATAACTTTCTAAGAATAAATTATAAAAACCATATCGAAATTTATTAACACTAGGTTTACGAGGATTTTATGTATATCTATTTCTACGGACACCTGTCAGATTTAGGGTAAAGAAAACCACATATTTTCTTTAAAAAACAAACGATGGGTTTAATTTAAGAACAATCGCAATATTAACAAACTTAATATAAGTTAATTAAATCTGTTAATATCGTATAATTGAAGCAAACCATCCGTCAAATTGACGGGTCCCGTAAATTTAGTGTTAATTAATATCAAGGCTTGAAAATTGTTCCTCGTTTTGATAAATATAAATCTGAATTTATATCTTTTTTACAATTTTATTAATATTAATTAATAAGTTTCCGTATGATCTTTACAATTTATTTTTAGAAATAAGTATTCTTATTTATATTCATAATTATGAGAAACAAATAAATACAGATCTATATTTTAGTTTCTCATAACTCGTTCCACTTTGATTATTTAGGCGGGAGTCCAATAAAATTTCCATGTGTCTTAACTTAAACAAGCTCTCCGCGGAAAAGCCCGAGCTCGAGAACATTTACGAACGTGGGAAACACTCGATAAAATGGCGACTGGTTTTTGTATCTTTAAATGTCACATTGAATCACTGCCGGCCAAGCAGCTCTATACATAAACGGAGTAAAGAGAAGACTATTATTTTCGGCGTGTTATTTGCATTTTTTTACATATTATGCCTATCGACGACATTACGTGACGTCAGTGGTAATTTCCATATTCGCGAACCATGCTCGTCATATAGAAAGAAGAAACGTCGTTCAGTACGAGAAGCTTTCACGAGAATGCACGAGCACTGAGCTCCTTTTCTCGATCGTAATCACATTAGCCTGCGACCGCGATTCCACAGACCATTCTTTGTATATCTCAAATTTCTTTGACTTCTATTCACAGGAAACGGATCCCTTTCGCTATCATGGCGATAATTCGAATAATTGACGTCATTGTTTATCCATATTTCGTGCATCGCGTAAGATGCAGGGAACGCAAGTTAACCGAATACGAAGATAAGTCAGTTCACTTTTTAGGTTAAGTCAATCGAGATTCACGGTTTGAGTGAAATCTGAAAATATCACGTGTGTACATAAGTAAATGTCGTAGAATCGCATAATAAAAAGATGCAAAAATATAACCTAGTTGCGAGCTGATCGCTCGTATGAATAATTTAGTTAGAAATAAAAATGCAAAAGGTACGATGGGATCAATTACAATGGGAATAGTAATTCCATCGATCTAAAATCTAAGTGACGCGTATATGAGCACACTTCTGACAACTTCTGCGCCTAATGTGCAAACAGACGCAACGGTTAATAGAGCTTAAGTAGCTGCGTACTGCGCAAAGCAGTCTCGGAGTGTTTTGTTCGGCCGCGTAGGTGGAGCTAGGTCATGGCCAATAAGTTAGGGAGATTTTAATACACAATCCGCAATCCTTCCTCGTAAGTAGCGCGAAATCCAAACACCTGCCGATCTTTACTATTTATAGAAACGCGTTCGTACTTGAAATAATTTCCAACCGGCAAGGGAAATATTTGTAATAAAATACTCACGATTTATTCGATCAGACGTAGCCTCAGTAACACTGTGGTTTCGAAAGCATCTGCAACAAAATAAAAGATACGAATGTAGAATTACTACCATAAACGATTTGAAAATTATCAAAAGTCACTAGCGTCCAATAAGCAATAAGCATAAACTTTTCGATTCATACTTATTTCTTTGTTACATGCAAATGAATTCTTTCTCACTGACGTAATTCCTCGGGCGATCAAAATATACAGTTCACTAAAAAGTGATATGTAAAATGCGAGTGAAATCGTGACCCTGACGTCTTTTATACCGGAAGAGAAGAATTATGACAATAATATACTTCTAGATAATCGAACAACCTTTGTTCGCGAGTAATAAATTATTAAAGAGAAAAGAATATTCGGTAATCCTGGTCTGACTTGTACAATGAAAACCGCATCGCTGAAAATATATGGCTCGTGTATGTTCAGTAAAAGTTATTACCCAATAACTATGATTAAAGAACAAGTTAGTTTCCCAAAATTTCTCGTTCTCACATTCTTTCGTGTTTCTCAATTTTTGCTGCGTGACAGCGATAATCGTCTTCTTCGAGTTCAAAGAGCAACGTCATTATGTTTGCAACCGTACGTGCCATACGTGTCGTACACACACATACGCACACATGGATACATACTGGCGCAATTCCTCATTATCTTCGTAAAAGTACTTTCCTTTTTTAACGAAGTGTGCGACCCAGTTCAATTAACATTTTCTCAGAATTTCCGCTTGCTACGAAATAACGAAACAAAAAATGCAAATTGAACCTGTTATTGGACGTCGTTCTATCGTAATTATTAAATAGCTGTACTTTACGTGAATTGATACAAGCTTTCATTACAAACCAAAGGACATGATATCGTCTACTATTATAATTAGAGGATATGCTGCTCGTTACCTTATAGCTGAGAATGTATATTATTATTGTGTAAACCTTTGTTGTTACGTGCTCCTAATTATTAAGAGATCGCTTATCAGAGACGAAAGAATTCACTTTTCGTGTCTTTTTGTATACATTCTTTGTCAGCGTAAATAACACGATCCGCCACTTCCGGAATTATCGCGTATAGGGTTTCCCATGATACCAGGAATCTATTTCACGGATTAATTTAGCAATTGAAGATAATGAAAAGGAGGCATATAGACGTGTGTCTTATGTGACCTTGTTTGTAGAAAATAACGAGGTTTGCGCTGTCATTTAGTATCTGATCACCTTTATAGGAGATAAATGACTACCTTAAAATGACTACCTTGTCTTTCAAGGCATGCCTGTAAATGTCTTGTCATTGTCCTGCTTACTCTTCCAATGCTTCCTGCTGTTACTCCCAGTTTTTCAAAACCTTTTTAAATTCTGTAATACAGTGCCTCGACATTTTTGATAAGTACCAGGTACGCAGTGGTTCTCAAGTGTTCTTACAAATTAAAATCTGAAAAACGAGTAATGTGTCTCTTTTAATATTTTTCGTTTAAACATTGTCTAGTTACCCAGCCATAGAATTAAGCATCTAATCATTAATCTTGACCCAGTTAGGTTTTGAAACAAGTTTTATCTTCTGCGAAGGTAATCAGGTACCAAACGTCGTGAACATGAAAGTTGGCATATCTTTGGAGTAAGGTCAAATAAGACGTATGTTTATGTGAATTTCTTTTACTATTTTTAAATAGCAAATGAATATCTCGCATATTACGTGACATGCTGTGCATACAGAGCTTCCTTTACGATCTTTCCTAATGTATTCTATAGATAAAAACAAAACAAAACTATCATGTAGCAAACGGTTCATAAACGTTTTATTAAAGAATGATGGAAATATGAAAAATTATACGCTTTAGTTATTATTGGATTTCAAAGCATCGTCCACGTTTATCTCCATATATCCTTCGCATTTCAGTTTCTTAGTACTTATTAACTTTATGACGTTCTACGCGATATTTTATTCTTACGTACATTGCACAGGATTACGCGAAGACTCTGAGACACCTTGTATATTAAATTGAACTTGCTTAAGCTGGTTAATAATAGCAACGAGCTATATTCTTCGTAGAACTAAAATCTATGTAAATTGTTTGTATCATAAAATACGATAAGACTAACGTCACCATAAACGTAGTCTTAGCTGTACACGAGTCTCTATTCCAATGGGTAAAGTAATTTAAATTGACGTCACTTTGAAAGTCTATAGGACTTCATGAAACGCGTTAATCCTTTTACAGAGAGAATAAATACAAGTTGAATAAACATCTGTACGTCAGCGTTCGTTTTTCTTCGAAGCTATGTCGAGCTGGCTCTCACTTGGCAGGAAAAACGGCAGTACTCAGAACCAAAGTTGTCAGGAATCCATACTTGACCCATCCCAAATGATACGTTCCTTGTGCAGGAAGTGACAATAGTTCCAACAGGGCTGACCAGGAAATTCGAAGTTGTAAAGAACGTGGCAACGAGCATACACGCCCGCTTTGGTCATGACTTGACTTTTTGCCGGTTGCACGCTTAACGGTACCTTCGCGGCCTCGTGGTCCAGTTCACCACGTGCTTCTAACAGAGTCAGCAATTCCAGAAGTCGTTTCAGGAGGTCGTGTACCTTTCGATACGAGGAAGACGAAAGTGTCCGTGAAATCTTAACTCTTTGAGTTCCATGAAATCGAGAGAAAGAATTATCGGCATCACGATTCAATCCGAGCTGTTTAATTCGGTTCCAAGGATAACACTCGGTCCATATTGTATATATAAGGAGAATTTTAATCTCGAAGAATGCTTAAATGATACTAATCTAAACTTAGATTCATCTTTGAACCATGACGTACAGATTACCTTTTGAAAAATAATAAATAGAATATTAATTTCGACTCGGCGCAGTACAACGAAAGATTACAGCATTGGAAAAAGTATTTAGATTTTTTACCGATGGTTATGTATGTATAACGTTTCGATATATCAAGTTTGAAAAACACTTCAAACAGAATTGTACGCATCAAGGAATAGTCGGACTTATAAATATTACATACATACATGTAGATTCTATTTATTATCTATTATGTATGATAATGACAGTCTGTAAAAAAATATAATCCCGTTTCGTGTGTTATCTATTTCATTTGTAAACAAACCCATAGTTTTCAGCTAAAAATATTTAATGGAGACAAATATATTCTTGGTTTATCTTTCCGTGAATTTTTCATTACTCAAAAAACATTATTATCGTTGAAACATATGATTCATTATTTCCTTGGTCATTTACTAGCTTCTTTAAAATTATAATTACTGTATATACGCGAATGTCGTCACGATGGGAAGCAATCGGTTTTCCTACTAATGAGAACAGGTTTTTATTCTCGAATGTAAAGCTGAAGAATGATGTGTGTTTTATAAATGTGTTTTTATACCTTTTTAATACATCACTAAGCATAGCGCCAATATATCTAGAAGCAATATAATAGGTAATATAAAACGTGTTCGAATCTTCTGAGATCGTTCAAAATTTTTGCTTACCGTATACAATGTTACTGAATTTCGACTTTTAATTATTATAGATTTCTTTGTGTATTTCTTGCATACATGCATTTATCGATATATGTATTTACTTTGAAGAAAGTATTGTATAAATCTTCCTCGACTCTTGTATCCCCATTCATTTAATACTTATAAATTACGAAGTATTATAAATATAACATAAATAGTTTGTTAGCAGGTACTTTCACTTTATAAAATTCCGCAGAGTAGTGTTTTATATCACAAAGCAAGCGACTAATTTGTAGCTTCAGCTGCATATATTAAACTAAAAAGAATTTTTCATTTTCAGTAAGTTGTAGAATAAAAATAAATACAACCTTCGATCGATATCAATAAATGGGTAAAAACGAGTATAGCAAATCGATTAAATGATGCTCGTAAAGGTATCATAATTTCAAATTAATAATTGACTTCGATCGAAGTAAATTTATTCATGTTTATACTTTAAATGTATTATATTCTTTCTTGAAGAAGATACTATATTCCGCAGATAATAAACGAGATCATTTCTTAAAAATTAATTTCGCTGTATTAAACTTCGAATATAAACAATCGAAAGATTCTGATATAACCCAAACACATATATACGCATATAATAACTGTATAAATCGTACAAACGAATAAAATTTGTGTAAACTTCCTTGGTAAAAATTGGATAATTATCGTTATAAAGAATCTGATTGGATATTTCATGGCCAAAAATAAAATTTCACAACATAACCTTTAACAGGGAACCTATCTTTTGGATGTTTCGACAGGTATTCAGCGTATACATTTTTGAGGTTATCTTACGAGGGTATAAACCGTAGAAAAACGAATGAGCTTACAACGCTATATAATTAGGAAGATCGTAAAGCGTACCGAAATCCATAATGCGATAGAACACAAACATATCGACTGCCAATACGTTGCTGTTATTCGATAAAATTATACTCCGCTATACAGTTATGCGACGATATGGAAAAGCTATTACCGAACATAATAGATTAACTTCTCAGAGGATGCAATGAACACACCTGTATAATTATTACGCGGATGTTGCAGACATAACATAACCATAGATTTACCATCTGCAGTATCCATTTAAAGGAATGCCAAGGTGTTTTGCGGCAGCTCGAAGACACAGATGCTAGGACCTCTGGCAGTGTGAAGCGCAACGACGAGATAAAAAAGGAAAAAACGAACATGAGCGGAACGGTGGAAAAAGGAAAGCGGCGCGAGGGAATGCGGGCTCGGAATAAGCAAAGGGGAAAAGAGAGGGAAAGAGGGAAAAAGAGAGACGCAGGCCACACAGGGAGAGTGTCTTAACCACATAGGTATCGCGGTATCGATGGCAGCCGGTCGTGCGAAACGATTAGCAAACCGTAACGCACCAGAAATCAGGCTCGAACCATACGTCAGGACAGGTCAATCAACTCAAAGTAATCGCAAATAACGAGCCATATTTGCTTTTCTAACGAGCCTTCGTACTTGTGAGTCGCCGCTTTCGATTAATCATTCGAATTTTTTCCATTTCAGGAAAAACATCGAAACAAAGGAAAAACTGTGACGCCTTTACGTCGGATAACAACATAATTGATCGAACACATTTGATACTCTGGTGGATATTATTCAACGAGGAAAAACAATAAGTAGCAAGTTCACTGTAATGCGTCAGTAATTAGCGTAATACGTAAGAACGAGGTTAAAGCTATGAAGGTTCGTAATTATCCATTACTAAAATCTAACATAGTTTCGATGAAATATATATTATTACTGTGCATAATCGACAGGAAGTGTGAAACTTTTGGTCTTTATCGGATTTTCGTTGTGAGGCAATGTATTTAATCATAGAGATAAAATGCTACAGACGAAAAGAACCTACTCGACGATGCTTGCAAATAAGTGAAAGTAATGAGTTTGCACGTGGTTTTAACAACGGAGTATCGCAATCGTCGATTAACAGATCGTATCGATGATTAGAGGAACAGTTATATCGAAAGTAAGAAAATGATGCCGTGAAAACGAATAGCATGGGAACCCATAAAACGCGATAATTAAGAAGAAATATCATTTTTAGTTTAAATTCATTTAGATCAATTTTGATCACATTTGGCGAAACAGACATTGATATTAATATTTAACAAATTTCAATTGGAATAAGAGTAGAAGAATAAAATGAAAAAAATAAGAATGAAGCAGAGGATATAAATTATGATCAAATGAAAAAATAATTTGTAAACCAATCGTTTCACGTAATTAAGATTGCTTTAGATATTAAACAATTAAAAACCGTCCAAACTATGGAAAATAAAAAAACAAATATCTATAATATGACTGAATGTATTATTATACTGATTATTAGAATAATCGTGTACTTGAATTAATTAATATTCTCTAACGACTAAAAACGTTATGATATTGGATTATTATTAGAAATAATTCTAAATAGAGGTTATAAAACACAGAGGTTGTTACACACCCATTACGATCAATCTTTTTTTTATGGTAATAACCTTCAACAAATGTTAATGAAATCGCTGCATCCATTATAATAAAATGATTTTTATATCAGTAATTACAGACATTTATGACTACACTGACCAACAAATTTTAATTTTTTCTCTAGTATGTAATATTCAATAGGTGATTCTTGTAGATCTTACTTTTCTGAACACGAATTCGTAATCGAGATTGTTCTATTATCCACCGTTTTCGAAATAATGTGAGTTTTTCTAAAACAGCAGAATTATTATCTAAAATGAAGTATTACGTAAAAAGTAAGAACGTTAGAAGGTTCATTCTTATCTTACAAGTTAGACAAGAGTATCCGGACTTTATCGATGTTCATAATTATAATTATTAGTGTTTCTGAATAATTATAATTGGTCATCGAAGTTTAAAAATAAGCCTCTGAGCATGCTTTCTACACATGTTCTTGCATTTTTACAAAAATTTGTTTATCTTACACAAATTTGCTACACAGTAACGTATTCTATAGATTGTTTGGAAAGAGACACCATTGAGGAACAATATTAAAGTGATGTTCAAAATTCACAGGACAATAAAATATATGTCGGAAACCTGTAAGCTGGATTTCGCCGCCACGCAGCTATTGGTTGCAGATCTAGCTTCGTCAGGGCCGTAGTTAAGCGTATTTGACACCAAAATCATCGTCCAATAGATCTCATTTTTTATATACATTATATTTATATGTTTTCATATACTTTTTTATACTAATCTAACTAGAAATTTCTTGTCATTTGAAGCAGGTTCGTCATTCTATATATAAACGACTTTTTAGTATAAAGTAATTAAAAAATAAACTCCCTAATCAAATACAGTTGTACTTTATAAAACACATATAAATTATCAAATTTATTATTAATAACAAATTATTCACAACGTAAATTTATAATAGAAGTGGAAAAATTAATAAATTATTACCTATTACAGCAGAAAAGTAACAATTAATGGAATCGGTAAAGTTCGGAAATTTTCGTGAATTTTCGATCGATAGGGAACTATATAAAGAGCGACGTGCTGCTACTGGAGTTATTTGTCGGTTTACCCTCGAAGGTGACAGGTTAAAACTTTCTTAGTGAGAGAAATGGGAGAGAGATTCGAAGTGAAGTTAGGTTTGACCACACCATTCTCTTAAACAACTTAATAATAATTTATGTATAATTATTTTTCAGCTATGAATTATTTTTTGTTTCCAGATTTTAATCGTTTTTCTTTTTTCAGATTATATTTTTTCGTTTCTACTTATCTTTATTTGACAACTCGAATATTTCGTATAACATTCGAACGTCTGATCGTTAGGTTGTACCTTCCATTTAATTCATTTTTTGTTATTTATATTTGTTTCCTTTTACTAATCCATTTCATTTCAGGTTCTTCATTCAGAAGACATCGTTGGACGTCGCATGCGTCTATTTCTAAATAGTTATGAGATAAATTCCACGCTTTCTGTATAAAGGTGTACTACCTAACTTGGTGCGAGACATATAAATTCTGTATCCTCCTTTTACCCTTCTCGTTCACCAAATAGAACATAATTGTTCTCGCGATAATCACGATCGTTCGTAAGTACCGACTAGTCTACACGACCTACTCCGTGTAAGTACTCGACAGCTCCACGCCTCGTAAATCATTCTCACGGCTCGTCTCCGACNCATCGATTCTAGGGTGGTTCTCGAGCCAGCGTTTTTTCTGGTATCAATGCGAGGGTCTATCGGTCCTGGTCATATACGACTGAGATATGGGTCCTGTAGTCAGACCCCATAGGATGATTCCTTCATTATTTTCTATCTCATGTGACAGGGTCACAGTGTGACCGGCTACTAGGCCTCGCTGTACTCTTGTATCGATTCTGAAAGTTTCTTCGGTTCGGAGATTACCTTGGTACTCGTGTAAGACGTGACGAGATTGACAGTGGCTGCGATTGACTAGGCCCAATTGGGGTGCTGGGACCTGAAGTTGACTCGTATACAGCAGTACGTCGTGTAGGTTAGTCCGTTTTTCAAATAATCGCGAATTCGTTCGGATGCATCGCGATATTTTGCTTTCTCTTATATTCTTATCTTTCAAGAAAAATTGATTGCATAAAGTTTATCGTAAATTATATGTTTTTTATTCCACTGTAAGTATTACGAGAAAACAAGGGCAAAATAATAGATTGAAGAACTTGATGGATTCAAATTCACTTCTTCTTAAACCAAATATTTTATAATTGAAATACATTTCTAGTATACTTAATAAAAAAATTTACAAAGTTGAAATATTATATATCAAATTTGTAAAGTTCAAATTGAATATTGAAATTTGTCATTGTTATCAATGATTATCAATTGTTATCAATATATATATAGACTTATATATTATTATATATTAGACTCGTTCTAGACGTTCTAAATTTTTGTATTATAACTAGTACTAGTATAATATATTGTATTAGTATAGTATAATTATTGTAATATATATAGTCTATATTGTTTAACAATATACTCTAACAATATAGACTCTGGTAACGTTTAATACAGTTTTAAAAGTAATAGTTAAAATGTGTATGATATATAGTAGAAGTAAGTTACTTCTAAAACTGTATTAAACGTTACCAGAATCTATATTGTTAAACAATACACTTTTCAATTTGCCCAAAACATTTACAAATTGTAATTTAATCATATATATGATTATATATATAAAAAAATCATATAATTATATGTAATTTGTACATATAATGCAGAATTATTATCTAAAATGAAGTATTACGTAAAAAGTAAGAACGTTAGAAGGTTCATTCTTATCTTACAAGTTAGACAAGAGTATCCGGACTTTATCGATGTTCATAATTATAATTATTAGTGTTTCTGAATAATTATAATTGGTCATCGAAGTTTAAAAATAAGCCTCTGAGCATGCTTTCTACACATGTTCTTGCATTTTTACAAAAATTTGTTTATCTTACACAAATTTGCTACACAGTAACGTATTCTATAG
>NIJG01000032.1:663078-673714 GCA_002201625.1 Euglossa dilemma | reverse complement strand
ATGTATTACAACTCATATTAAATTTGTTAATATCGTAATTGTTTTTAAATTAAACTCGTGGTTTTATTTTTTTAAGAAAATACGTCGTTTACTTTATCCGTAAATCTGACCGGCGTCCATAAAGATAGGTATTCAAAAACGTCCGTAAACCTAGTGTTAAGTATGTATATGGAAATTAATATAATTTATAAGTATATATGTACTTTTATAATATACAAAATACTTTTATAACTGTGTATTATTGCATTATATTTGTGGCTTATTTTTTTGTTGCATACATATTAGGATTGTATTTTTTCCCTTGAATCTGAAATTTAAAAAACATTAATTTCTTCTATATATCAAATATATATTCAATTTCACTATACATATAGAAATTAATGTTTTTTGAATTTCAGATTCAAGAGAAATAAACGAATAAAGTTCTGATTACAGACGTATAAAGAATCTTAGTATCGTATTTTCAGAATGTTCAATACTTGATCTATACATTAATAATACTGGATATATAAGGAGTGTTAAGAACATATTATCAGCACTTAAATGACGTAGCTAACCAAACAGTTGTGGTAAGAATGCCTCAGTTCTAGATCATCTTGTTTCCCCACATTGTTCCACGCTTTAAAATACGATAAACCATGGTGTCGCATCGACATTAAATATTTCAATGAAAATATCTCGTTAACGACACGATCGCAGATAAATATAAATTTGCATTCGCCAAATTGAACGTTACGTATCGCCACTTATTTCCAGTTTTAACCGTAGTCTGTATCTACGTGTTTTAAAACGCGCTGAATACGCTTAAGAGAAATTATATATTCATAAGACGGGTACTGCTTATGTACGCAATTAGGCTATAAACGTATTGTCGTCACACGCGTTAAAGCTCGTAATTTTTTAGTCACGTCATGTGATTATTGTTTAACCCCTAACACTCCTACTTTTAAATATGAATATCGACCGGAAACTTCAACTTGTTCTCGTCATATTTTGTCAGTGTCAAACTTTAAATGCTACAACGNTAAAATCATTCAAAACAATCTTTATTCATTCCAAAAATTATATATTTTTTATTACAATATTTGTGCCCATTATCATGAAAGTGATTAAAGTCAAAATTTAAAAGAAATGAGTTTAAAAGATATTTCACACCAGATTATTTTAAACTGAATTAATAAAAAAAAAAAGAAATGAGTTTATCAGTTATTTTACACCACATTATTTTAAACTATATTAATAAAAAAAGGGAAATAATATATATGACTTTGACTACTTTCATAATTATGCGCACATTTATATTATCGAGCTACAAGGGTTAAAACCTATCGGTACGATTTCCTTTGGTGTCAAATGTAAATATCTTCTAAGATAGAATGCAAAGTAAAGCTCCGAATAGAACTTTTCATAATTACTACATCTATAAATATATATTCAGCAGACCTGGTGATTTGTTCTTAAAATATCTTTTCCCTATTGTTTTTGAATATTGTATTAGAAAATATGCATTCAATGTAAATTTTGACATTTAAATACAAACAACTGTTCACTTTGGTATTCGACTTAAGCTCTTGTATTGCTTAGCATCACCCTATATACAGCGGATCCACGCGAATAAGAATTATTTTAGAGTATCACTCGTAAGCATGAGTCCTTATCGGTAATAACAAGCTATCGAAGCTAAGATAATGGCAGGTTTCTAAAGAAAATTCAAGAGAACGAAGTTTTATCGGCGCTTTATATACGGGACAATGGTCTGATTGTGAGTATTTTTCATTTCTCACGATTCTTGCGAAAAACGAGTGTTTTTTTAATCGATATCGTAATTTTCTTATATTATACAAATGCGATTACTGAAATAAACTCGATGTAATACCGATTTGTAAATATAATTAAATTGTAAAAATTGAAGTAAATATTTCGGAAATTTTATATGTTCAGATAGACAGATTTAATTATGTCTTATGCAATAAATATAGTGAAATAATACAAAATTTTACGAAAATTCGAAAAACATGTATTTCTTTTTCTCTTTTTATTCTGTATATAACCAAGTTCCACAGGAAAGACATTGTAATTATAAAAAGTTTCTATTTCAGTGCTTGTAACAGCGTTTTTTAATACGGTTTCACTTATTTCAAAGGAAAATGCTCAAACTTTCTAGTCATGTGCGTCAAAATTATCAAAATTACTAGTTGCAGACACGTGCAAGAACGATATGCCAATATAACAAAAATAAAAATTGTAGAAACTTCAACAAAATATTTGTACTATACTATCCTTCAATTTTTCTAAACCTTGACTTTCGTTATATTAACATCTTCCTTTACTTTTTAAAATTCATAGTGATTTAGAAACTTAGTTACCCTAATATATAATATCCATTATAAGAATTTCATGAAATGTACTATAAATAAATAACTATACATACTATATATTAGTCCAATATTTAAGCAATTATAAAAATAAGAATATGTGTCAAAATTATTAAAATTGTTACATGCAGATACGTGTAAAAAAACATTAATATAACACAAAAAAAAAATTTTTTGTAAATTTTCACAAGAATTTGTACTACACTTTTCTTCAATTTTATATTAACATCTTTCTTTACTCTTTAAAATTCATAATGATTTACAAGCTTAGTTATCCCAACGTACAACACCCTTTATAAAAATTTCATAAAATTTACAATAAATAAATAACAGTCATTCAAAGCCATCAGTAGGAAGAGGACGATAATTTCTGTGATACACTGTATATTAGTCTAATATTTAAGGAATTATAAAAATAATATTATTAAAATTGTTATATTCAGAAAAAAAAAATAAAAATTGTAGAAACTTTAACGAAAGTTTGAATTATATTTTTATTTAATTTTTCTAAACCTCGACTTTCGATATATTAACACCTTCGTTTACTTTTTAAAATTCATAGTGATTTCGAAGCTCAGTTATACCAAGGTACAACACCCTTTATAAGAATTTCTTAACATGTACTATAAATAAATAGCAATCATGCAAACCCCTATCATGTAAGGGGTAATAAAATCCAAAAAAATGACCTAATCGCTCGTAAAAAGTACGAACGATCGTATTTACCGCTATCCTTATCGATCTGCTATCCTTTTCCAAACTAGGATTACCTCGTTTCCGGTTCTCAGTGAAACGTTCAAAGTGTCCGAAACATTTTGGCCCGTTGCGCTGCCTATTGTGCAACGCTTCGTATCGCGATATTACGTCAACATTTCATCGAGTGACTGCTTTCGTCGGCCGCCATCGATTTCGCTACCACGAACCGCGAAGGTATCACGGAGCGTTACCTCGAACAGATTCGAACGACCTGGAACATAGTGACGCACACGTAGAAGAACTGAAAGAACAAAAGATCGGCCGAGAGGAGATAAAATAAAATAAATACGAGGAGGCCATAGGTCAATTCAACCGACTTCGGATTATCAGCATTGCTAATGTTACTCGAGTTAGCGGCGTCCTTTCCTTCTTTGCAACCTAACCTCTTTACGACGTGACGAGAGATCGTAACTTACGATCGAAATGTTTCGCATAACGCATAGAAACGACCTATTATACATCCGATACGTTTAATAATAATATTTAGCGAGAAATAAGTTCAAAATAATAGAATTTTATTTTTTATTTCGGAACGACATATGTGTATACGCTTACCTATCTAGAACGATATGTAACCAATGCTTGAACTCGGACAGATGACAAAAGTTACGTAAATTCGTTGCATTATATGCTTCACTGTGTATATTTCTTTTTTAACCCCTTAACATACAATGACGAGTTAGACATTAGTTGGACATTTATATCAAGGCCCTTCTTTGACTTCGGTAAGTATTTCTCTTCATTGTTTTATGAATCAATTTTATCAATAAAAATCCAATATTTTAAAACAATATATTCCTTTTCAGCTTCCATTGTCTGGTTCAACTTAGCGAAATAAAATATTTTTCAATCGCATCGAGTGTATTTAATTTGTATGTGAAGGGGTTAATCTTCGTTAATTCAATATTTTGTTTATTGTTTACAGCTTTGTAAACTGTGAGTATAGGATTATTGAAAGTATGTACTGTGTGTGCCTTGCAAGTAGTCTCCTCTAATTGGTCAAAGTGGAAGGCAAATGTCCCATTTAACACGAGTTTTCAGTTCTAGCCGAACTATTGACTACGAGTAATGTATTTTATAAATATTTACTTTTCTAGGGACACGAATAATTTAATCTATTTTATAAATGTTTATTAGAAATAACTGGGAGAAAGTTACTTTACCGACTGTTCCCTGAATCAAAAATTCTTTAGGTTCTTTCGAAAAATTTTGTCTTTTTGCACTACTTTGTAAAAAATATATTGATTTAATAACGTAAATGTGAATTTGTAGTATAATGAAAACGATTTTCTGGTTCGGTGCTATCTAACGGAACTGGCGATGTACGCACTATACATAAATACAAAGTTAATCAAAATGAAGTCGATAACTTGAAAAATTTGTCGTAATTTGAGCTTATGGTGTAATTAAACGAAAGAAAAGTTTCACGAGTAACGCTATATATAGTAATACGTTAGTCAAATTCAAATCATACTTTCTCCAATAGTGTCTGATCGACTTTTATAATAACTGTAGTTCTTTTTGCGAGTACTATAATTAGCCGTAGGAATTTTCGAATCCCTCCAATTGCCAAATTCACATGACGATTATTCGTTTACTATGCGAGTTTCAAAATCCGAATGTTGTACAAATTACACTTTCGACTTACATAATCTTTATTGCAAAATAACGACGTAGTAAAAGGAAAACAGAAACTCAAATAAATTATTACAAGATTGAATGTACAAATTTCAATATGATATATGTTGAACTCAAAATATCTACGAATTTGATTTATCTCGATTTTTAATTTTAATGGTCTTAAAAATTGTACTGTAAAAAAATAATAATCGTTTGAAGTTAAAAATTGAGAGGAAGGAAGAGAATGCGAAAAATACTATACTTCACTGTATAGTACATGTAACTGATATAATTTCTTAGAGGATGATTTGCATTAAAAAGTAAATAAAAAATTTGGAATAAATTGTGACAGGTTCGAAAATTTATAAGATATAAGTAACTGTGATTATTTATAACGATATGTGTATATTTGGTTGACAAATATCGTCATATTTGGTAATTAAGAATATATAACAAGACAAAAAATATAATNTACTAATATAAAAAAATTTCGTTTCAAAATTTCAACTTATTTTGTCACGTAGAATTAATTTTTTATAAACTATCACTCGCTATATAATATAGATATATAAATTATCTTCTTTAATTGTAAGTAATAACGATATCGAGTATAAATTATGTATCATAAATAACTTTACGAATTATAAGTTACAAATAATTTTATTGAAGGTTATGTGGCGCCGAAGATTTCAATGGCAAGTTCACCTTTTAAAATGGAACCTTATATCTTCAAATTTATAATATAACGTTCATCAAAACGAAGAGTAAGACCTACGACACGAGATTACTTACAATTAGTTTAACAAAAAGCAACGAGGTTAATGGTTATAACGTAAATTTCTTTGCGAATAATCATGTATAATGCGTAGAGATTGTAATGATCGAAGTGGATTAACGAAAATAAAGAGATAGCGAGATAATTAGGTTTCTACATGGATGAAAGGCAACGTTAAATTTACCAAAACCAGCTCGATCCTTCCAGCAACTGTAAAAACAAAGTGTTTGAAGCCAATGGTTTTGTCTAGTATAATAGTTCTGGTGTTAATATAGGCAAACGTTGATGCTACACAGTTCTTTATAAGGTTACCTAATCAGAAGTAATCTGCTTTTCAATTACCTTGGTAATGGGTTTAGTGCTCACGAATACTTTAAATTGCCTCGTTCACTGACGATTATATACGATAAATCCGAACTGCAAATCCATTTGACTTAAACTGTACTACTTCTGAATTAATGCTCCGCTTGTAGACTCGTTAGAGTTAATCGTATCATTATCAATGATCTTGGAAAAATTATTTTTCTGTACTATTCAACGAGGAAATTAAATCCGTTTCTCGTACATGCATAAGGAATTTAAAAAAATAATCTTTTCTCGTTAAATTCTGCAGATAAATATCTAAATTATGCACATATATTATCTCCTGTGACCGATGAAAAGAAATTTATAGTACGTGAAAAGATGAAGTGTATAAATGTGCGAAGACGTGTAAAACATTGTTGCAAAAAAATACGTAGATCTTCGTGCAAAAGATTATAAAAGTGCAAAATAAATTATTATAAAAATACATGAATAGTTAATTTACGTCATATGACGCAGCATTATGTAGATTGAATGACTTTTATAATAAATCGTTTATGTGTTTATTATTGATTATAAACAATAATTAAGTTGAGATCAAGTCAAAATCTCGAAAACTTGAAAAATCGTATCAATCGTCACGAGAGGATATTTGTACACGAAATATGAATTATGCAAGAAAAGAAACCAAATTAAATTACTAGTTTTAATCTTTTTCATAAAATTTTTCCACTAAAATTTAAATCGTGTATTTTACATTCGATTAAAAGGAATAAAAATTGTTCTCTGTTTTATATTTTTCGTTTAAGAAATGTTACCAAGCTGTGGTATTTCTCTCGTTCATATACCGATGACTTTGTAGGTTATGTTTAATAGCAACATTCTTCGCATGATCTTATTATAATCTTTAATTATCGTTGTATCCATTTTATCCTCTTCTCCCTATTATTTTCTGCCTTCTTCTTCTTGATATTATTTCCTTGTTCCTCGTTATTTTCAATTTTCCGTATGCAGGTCGTTGCATAAATGCTTTCTTCTAATCGAGGTACATAACCTAACTATTTTCGTGAAGGTACACAAACGTGACACGTTCCGTCAGAAGATCGGAGAAATTTATGAATTAACCAAGATCGAGAACTAGCTCCGCTAATTCCTTCCATATTTCTGTTTAGTTTGAGGTGTTGGCTCAACATTGCCTTTTGCGGAGTGGCATAACAGATAAGCGGAGTTGCGGTTTTGTGGGTTATGTTTAATCGAAGGTTTGTAATTAATACGGAAAGGTGTTTTCGATAAAAATGATAACATTTGAGCAATTTCTATATCGATTATTTGTAAACTGAGAACGCGAGTAGATCATTCGTAGACTTCCTAACCTCAGAATAAAAATTATCCAATATTACAAAAGGCAAGTTTCCAAATATCGTATCTAAATGCTATAAATATTTTCAATGTAAGTATTATATTTAAATGTGATAAATATTTTTAATGTTGATGTTATTTTTAATGATTATGCATTACAAATGCTTTTAATATTAAATATTACACGTGGATATTATATATAAATATTGAAAACATTATTGATACTTTATATATCCAAGTATTAAATTTTTGTTGTATTTTTTACTGTATATTCTATGCTTATATGAATTATATAGAATTTATGCTTATAATATATGAAAAACGTACATCAATATTTAAAAAAAAACGTTTTATTTTCCGTAATTAATATTGATTGACATGAGAACATTTGAGTCTCTTCTGTTAGATAATGTCTACGAAAATTATATAACACTGATAAAAAGGGTTGGTTTCGTTTCGGGTTTTACGCAATGCGCAGAATTCTACAAATAATACTTCACACGAAAATTAATCGATCACAAGATTTTACATTCATTCTCGTCACATAAAAGCTGTTAAAACGATTGTATCTGCAAGTATCGATTAATTATCGATGCAAATTATGAATCAATAAATCAATACTGTAATTAATTGTATGTAAAAATATGTACTTTCTCTATCAATGATTACGAAAGGTTGAAATGTGTAAATTAAATATCTTAATGTTAGATCATAGATCAGATTAGTAATAATGGACATATATCATGTTCCTATAGTTTTTTACCCTTTTTTTACGTATCTATTACGTGTATGAATAATCTATTTGTAATAATTATTATTTCCTAACTCTTAAGTCATAAGAAGAAACTATACCTAATCGATAAAATTCCTTTCTTTGTAAAAAAATAAAATTTCGTAAAATCACGAAACCTGATTAAACTTAGGAAGTTTCACTTAATGAATATGCAGGTCTACGCATCATATGCACCTCTATGACTTTCAAAATTTATGTTGCATAAAAAAATATTGTATATAAAAGTTGCATAATTTTAAGGTATACACTATTTAATGCATATTTTTTTTTATAAATGAAAGAGTTTCAGAGATTTGAAGATCAATTTTGTTCTTTCAAACGGAATGCTACATTTTTTTTACCAAAATATAGAAGAGCATCGAATTCTAAATAAAAAAGCATCGACCCTTATTAGATCTAAACATGATAGATTACGAGTAATTTCGCTTTATTTCTTGAAAATTTATTAGAGGTGCACACGATGCGTGAGTCACCCTGTATCTACGTGATCGTATAATTTAGAAATTTTCCAAACTATTTCATAACTTAAACTTTCAACTCGTTTTGCAACGTATCGTTGGGAATTTTTATAATATTTGAATTTCATAATACCAATTATAATGCGTAAATTGTAGAAGAGTTTCCTGACTGTCGTTCCTTTGCTACTTGTACAGTTGCTTGACAAAAATATGTGTTTCCATGTCATACGAATGATGTTAAAAATTCGCTCGATATGACGTGAAAGAAAAAAAGAAAGATAAAAATTGCGTTATTTTATGGTTATCGCGTTTAATGATAACACTCATTGATAAGCCGACGATAAAGCATACACGAAATCTGCAAGCGCTCCAAGAAAATTTTTAAATCGTTGAAATTGTGATAATTACGCCTTAAGTCGTGTTACGATAAGGATAAGGATACGTTCTTTGGAAAATTTTCAATTTATCTCTTGCAGCGATCGTACTTTTATTTTATACTACTAGCAATATCTTATAATTCTATACTCTATATATCCTCTATTCATAGTTGATATACATATAAATATATATAGTTGTTATGTACATATATAATTAGCTGTTATAACATATATAAGCAAATAATACATATATATGTATTCTAATAAACTATATAGTATAATTATATTGTAATATACAGTACATATATAGAATAATATTTATTATTACATGTATATTACA
The DNA here is from genome assembly GCA_002201625.1 of Euglossa dilemma. Classification (NCBI taxonomy): domain Eukaryota; kingdom Metazoa; phylum Arthropoda; class Insecta; order Hymenoptera; family Apidae; genus Euglossa; species Euglossa dilemma. The sequence continues at coordinate 664,558 of NIJG01000032.1, read as the reverse complement.
CCTATTAAATTATTACTTACTTACTGCATGTTATATATAAGTATGTGTCACATATTTTCTGCATATTAATAATATATTAATATACATGTGCATACATATCTATGACGTCTGTATTAATTCGCTATATAATTATACAAGTTTGCATTTAATTGCATATCAATAATATTATTTTCTTGCAGATCATACTATAGCTCGTATTAAGTATTATTATCCGACTTCATTATCACAGTTGTCTTTAAAAATTATCTATACGTAAAGGTAAAGTTATTCACCTTTAGTTGTAAATAATTATTTTCCTTGTTATTAACTTCAATAATTCACGATGTGACATTGCTTAGTAATCAATTTGTCAAACGCGAGTGGAGATAATATAATATATGGATCATTTATTCTGAAAGTGATGTAATTTTTTTTAACGAGATATCACACAATTTGCGATTAATTTAGTGTAAAATGGACAGAGAAAAAAAAAATTAACTCGCGTCACATTCAAAATAAACGGTCCATATTATTAACGATTAATTATCAACGATTAACTCCACATACTAAAAGCAATAAAATAAATAAGATCGAGAAATCCATAATTAAAATCGCGACATTCGTAATTTTGTTATGAGAACGAGAAATTCGTAAATGTAGTAAAATATCGTCTCAACGTTATCTCTTTATGTACTAAACGATGAATTACGGAATAAACTACTCGAACGAGTTTATCACAGAAGTAAAAGACTCTTACTACTTACATCAAATTTTTTGTCTAACGATACACTCATGAAAATAGGAATGAAAAATAATCGTATAGTTGTTATACACTAGCGCTGATAAATACTAGTAGCTTCAATAACGAAGCTACGCACACATTGCACGATTATAGCATTTATTAGTTCCATTAATGATTATCGATCTTAATGTCTCGTGTCATTATAGTCTGCGACTAAAATTTAATGATGCTTCGATTAACGAAATAAGCGTCTCTGAAATACGTAACCTAACCTCACTGCAGAGTGTTGGCGTCGCAGATGGCGCCGCGCGATCACGCATGCGCACGCGTATCGCGGAATTTACTGGAATATTCAAACGTTAAGAACTAGATATCGATCAATTTCCTATATCTCTTCCAGTCATTCAAGTATGAATCCCGATATCATTAACAGTTTAACGATACAGAATTTCGCCTCGTTCATGCCAAATTACTGCAATTTCGTATTTTATTATTTGTATTATTAAAATTCTTAAAATGTCCTTAGAAGGATCTCTTCTATTCGAACTATGATATATAGGATGTTCCATAATTCCCGACCATCGTTCAAAATGGAATGAAAACGAATTTCAGTTAATATTAACATTGGTAAATATTGGACTAATTTGTGACTAAGAAATTAATTTGAAATTGATTAAATTAAGATAAGAATTATAGAAAGCATTAATCCCTAAGTTGATTTGTAAACTTTACAATTACAATAGCGAATATAATATTTAT
>NIJG01000032.1:634932-655984 GCA_002201625.1 Euglossa dilemma | reverse complement strand
TAAAATCCTTTTCCAATATAATATAACCAATAACAAACTTTTGCAAATATTACTATGGTAAAATCTGAAATATAACAACGTAATTTGAGAATTATTATAATATCAATTATATAATTATACAATAATCGAAAATTTGATCAATATCATATTAACGTATAATTATAAAAAGATAAATTAAATCACCATAATTTTCATTAACAAGAACCGATCGAATTTCTACAACACTATCTCCCGAGAGAAAATACAGCGACACGTCAGCCTATCCGTGCTTATCGCAAGTCAAAACAAAATAGACGTGCACCCCATTGACCGACCCTGACTGTCTCGAGGTTGCGTTACTCGATTTCCAGCGATTTATTCTAATTTTAGAGAAACACAGCTCGACTCTCTCAACACCGGAAGAACGGCTTTACAAAAGTCATGAGACTGAGGATAAGAATCGGAGATAATCCTGCCAGGACACAGGTATAAATAGCTGTCCATTAGAGTTACAAAGAAAGTGCAGTTAGGCATCAAATAAATGGCCGTGTCGCTCGTTATCAGGAAACTAGATTCAGATCAACGCCAAGATTATTCCAGCTATTCTACCTTGCGCGATAAGAAGTTTTAATCACAGATCGTCAGCCGGATAAAAGCACCGATGAAAGTTCGAGCCAGAACTTCGCGACTTTACAGGAACCACCGCCGAAATACACGAATATCAAAAACTATCATCGAGATGAACGATACACTATATAACAGAGGATGTCAAACGTAAACTAACACAGTCTGATCCCTCGAAACCACGTGCCCTTACCTCCAGGTCCCAGGAGCCAGTTATCCAACGGAAGGTATCCTTGGTAGAGCGTATCCTTGAATTCCCGGGTTCACCAGCACTCGAAGGGGAGAGGAGAGGAGCGTGTCGGAAGGAAGTTGGCCGTCGAGAGAGGCTCTGTGGAAGAGAAGGTGTCGGTGAGTTTTGGGCAGCAATCGAAGGTCGTACTTGAGGACGTAGGGGCAAGGCTGACGCGCGCGAGATGAATTCGCGGCAAGATCGAACCGACGTGAGATACGATCTATCGTAGCCTGAGGCCGAGTTAGGACTGTGGACTCTGACAGTCCACGAGCGAGAGAACGTAGTCAGCGGGCAGGCCTGCCAACTCTCCGCTCGCTTCGGCCCCACCACGGTTCGCGATGCACACTTGGTAGCGATAGGTGTGCGCGATCTGTCTCGGGGAACCGGTGAAATCGTTCCGAGGAACGCCGATCTCCCGAGTTTGTCCTTTGCGAGTTTGTCCGGCTGTGTGTCGAAATCAACGCGTTCCTTGCCGCTTTTTCCCCGATTTTTCCCGCCCCTCTAATCGGGGATATCACCGTTGCCCATCTGGTTATTCCAATTCCTTCGCGGCGGCTCGTTTGGTTTAATCTAATCGAGTGAAATATCGGGCGATTCCGATGACAAACGACCGGCTCGGTTGTACACTGGTGATGAATCGATAGAAAGCAGAATCGAAGAGGAGGCGCGATGATAAGGCTATAAATACCGTGCGCCTTTAATTATTCGCTTATTGTTGGCAACCTACGCGATTCGCCGGCCGAATGTTGCATAAGTCGAAATGAAAAGTGATTATAACGCTGTGTCTATTATTTCTTAGCTGTTACACTTACGATCTGCGCTTTCTGCGTAAATAATTCCATGCGACAAACGTCATTTAATATACTTAGGAAACTTTGCATATTCATAGACGATTCTAGGAAGTTTATAAATACATTTTTTATTCGACCATCGATACTTTTCGCAAAACTCAACGTTTACGTTTACGAGGTTTTTTCAATAATTTAATCATTTGCACTCGCTATGAAGGAGCTTACGTTTCTATAAACTCGGTGATACCTTTTATGCCGAAATGTGCAAAGAAAATTATACGTCCGCGTTTGGAACGAGAGGAATTACTTTCTTTCCAATATAGTTATTGTCGCTTATTCGTGAAGCGACTCTCAGTCGCCATTTAATTAGATTTTAAATATCGATATTAATTGATATATCAAATTTAAAATTACTTACCGACGCATGGATGTCGAGATAAAATAATTCCATGTCTTAATTTTAATAGGATTTCTTATTTACCGTTTTAAAAGTATCGTGAACTTTATGGTAGAAGATCTCCGAATTACTACTTTTCTGTAACGAAAAAATCACCGAGTGCAAAGGGTTAAGTTATGGCATTAACCGTTTGGAGATGATTGTTATAATATACGTGGAAATTTTTTAATTTTTCAGAATGAAAGCTGCATGAAATATAACGAAAAATAATTCTAGTATTGTCATCCATGCCATACGTATTTTTTAAATCAGAGAGTTTCCCTTGATTTGTTATTTTTAATCGTTTAGTATACACAAAGCGTTAAAACGAATGGTGACTGAGAGTCGTCTCTCGAGTGCAAAGGGTTAAACATAACATTTTACGATATAATTTGGAAAATTATTTGCGTAATTAGGTACACATTACAGACCAGTAGTTTTAGTGTTAATTACTCGAAGGAATCGAATCTAGGTGAACCTCCCAAATAATGTACCAAGTTATTAGATTGGTGCACATGAAATGTCGGATTTTCTTTACATGTGAACGTTTGTCTCCTTTTTTTTTTTTTTTAAATTAAATGAATTAAGATATGAAATTTTGCAGCACCCAGCTTAGTCACTGGATCTTTTACCAACTAACTTCCATTTCTTTAGACATTTAGAACAGTTTTTACGGGCTAAACAATATGAAAATGAATTCCATGTCAGAGTTTATCGATTCTAAAGATCAGAATTTCTTTAAGATAGGCATCTATGCATTAAAATCTCGTGGGAAAAGGTGTATTGAAGCAAATGGAGCATATTTTAATTAAATAAACAGCTTTTAGAAAAATATATGCAGTTTTATACATTCGTTTAAAAATCCGACGTTTCATTAACTTTTTAACCTTACCTGAATAATTGCACGCACTGTATTTAAGAATACATTACAGACCAATAGTGCAATTGGTATTAATTAGCATACATAATCGTGAGCTTATTTTAATGAAATATCGATACAAGTTTCACCAAAAAAACAGTTGCGCTTTGATTCTAGCGTTAAAAGCGAAACAAAGGCATCTAATTATCGAGTGGCAGAAGATATCGGTCATCTGCCATTATATCCATGTTTGCCAAAGAAATGGGTAAGACGATTAGAAAGTAAGGGAACTGGCTTTTAACGGCGTAATTAAAAGACAAAAGATTTTATCGGGATTCGGTACAGTTAGCAATTGAAGTTCATAGGAGATAGAATTGAGATTGATCGCGGTTAATTAAGTAACAGGCTTGCTGATTTTCGCGTGCAACAAACGGGCAGCCCATTCATTGTGTCGGTTGGGAAACTCGGAGATACGATTAAAAGAAATATTTTTACATGGCGCAGCAGCTCTCCTGGCAGGACTCGTATCCTCCGCAGGCAGGCTTCGTAACATCTACCCGAGATCGTACTAAAGATAAACTGCGCGTACATAAAACATAATTTGCAACGAATGAATCGCGGTAAAACGAGCAGTTAAAGCGAGTTTATGAGCTGAGATAGAAAACGCGTTAATTTTTTAGGCCATCCCCGGCAGACTTGTTTCGCAATGAGCGAACATTCGAACTTGGGGTATTCGATTATCGATTATCACTTATTCGCGTCTCCATCATCTCGAGCACCGGCGCGGCGATGAGAATTCTCCGAGGTGGCTTCTGGTCTATGACTTATTGTTAGTCATATCGACCGACACTCGTCGTATATTTTCTGACCCAGAAAGAGATTCTTACGAGCGGAGAAGCGGAGTCAAGAAACGAGTAGTGAATCGAGTCGAGCTAAACGACTATTGCCTCACTGCCGGTAAGCATACGACTATTACAAATCGACGATTAGGGCGTTATTGCAAGTCAAACATCGTTACGTCGCTCTGCAAATCATTGCCGAATCCTTTTTACGTCCGTCTTTCATCCCTACATCTGGCTCGAATTATCGGCGATGGAACGCAACAGGAAATCGACAGCTTGTCGAAAATTGGCAACTGTCATTAATGTAAATAAGTCGGAAATACGACTGGATTTTGCCGATCGATGTTTAACATTTCTTGATATGATTTATCGCATACGTAATATTTTAATAATTAATAGTCACATATTTAATTTCAATAATTATAGTAATATCGAAAATTAACAATTGTTATTGAAATAAATAATTCGAAAATTCAACTGGATTTTGACGATTGATATTTAATATTCCTCAAAATAATTTATCGTGTACGTGATATTACGATTATAATTATAATTGTAGTAATAGTAAAAAGAACTATAATTATAATAATTTTAAAAATTAACAATTGTTAATCAAATAAATAATTCAAAAATTTGACTATATTTCGACAATCGATATTTAACACACTCCTGTATATTGTATAACGATATATCAAAAACATTTAATACACGTAATATTACAATTATAATAACATGAAGAATTAAAAATTCTTATTAAAATAAATATTCGAAAATCTGACGACAAATATTTAATATACGTCAAAATAATTTATAACGATATATCATAAATATATTTAATACATGTAATATTACAATTATAATTGTAATAAATTGTAATTGTATTATAATTGTAAATTAAAAATTGAAAATTGTGGTTGAAATAAATAATTTGAAAATCTGACGATATTTAATATGCTTCAAAATAATTCCTCGCGATATATTACGTATATAATTATAACATTTAAAGTCTGCAAAGTATAATCACGATGACACTGAAAGATTAAGAGATGCCACCATCTTGTAGCGAATACCTTAAAAACTGGTAATATATTTCACTCAAGTATTATTTCGTATCTCGTTGAAATACCGTTGTTATAAATTACATATTCTTAATGGTCTCATAACGTTTTATCTCTAGTATAGACTAGTCATATTGATAAATTATATCTGAAGAAAAGTATAGCATAAAACAAATAAAGGTGTGTAACGTGTAGGGTATTATTATATTAGAAAACACTTGTGGATATACGCTTGAAAATGATTAAGCTCGTGTTGAAACGCCAACAGGCACCGTGTTTCAGATTTCCTTCATACGAAACTAAAGTTCAGGATAAAACACCTCATCGCTTCTACGGGACTTGTAATTTTAGAATTCTTATTATTTTTCGATTCACCGAGAATAAATTTACGTCACGAACGAATACTTATACCGTTCTGCGTTGCAACCTTGGCATGTAAAGCGACCAGTAGCACAGGTGTGAGCACAATATAATATCATTTCCTTTAACATCGTGGCCTGCGTTTGACTTACGAGATGATCAATTATGGTTTCTCTCAAGAGAGGACGAATACAGCGAGTATTCACTAACATCTGCTTGTTAATTTAATTGACAGATTACCTCAGAAAAAGAGAAACACAAGGAAAGTATAGAGATACATCTTTGGATCGTACGAAAAATGACATCGTAATTCAAAGTGCAAATTTCCAAATTTGCAATACAAACAAAATTTACAATTCTTGAAAATACATGACATTGACTATAAAATTTTCTTTTTGTAGAAATAAATATCGTAAATTTAACAAAAGTTTATTTAATATTTATTATAGTATTTATTATACAGTAAAAATACCATTCTTTCTAATATCCTTTTATTAATGGAGACAAAAATTGAAGAAAATTTAAATTATATTTATTGATTATAAAATAAATGTATCCACATAAATGTTATCTGAAGAGTTTAATTTTGCTGATATTTCTTTGTAATATAAAAAAGGAATTAGAAACAACTTTTAAAATATGATTATATACATAGATATTAATTAAAAAAATAATATGTTTATTCTTAATCAATTTTTTTCGTAATCAAAGACAACAATTTTTTAGGAGAAATAAAAGTTGTAAGTAGATTGAAAAAGATAATTTAATACGCATACACACAAATACAATTTGAAGAGAACTTCAATCCTCCCAATATTTTTTTCGTTATATAAAACACAAGGTATGAAAGGATACTTTTATAAGCTGCTTAAATATTAAGTCAAATGCGTGCAGCAAGTAACAATCGTTATACCCCTATCAAGATTAATTATAATCCTTACAATCTCATTAAACTACATAGAACCTATTACACGACAATGAGATAGTGTATGACAAAATTACCGTAAGAATCAGTGCTTATATCTGAATAGATTGTTACAGCTAGGCATAGTTTATACCTCGTTCAAACTTTTCCTATTAATCTCGTTAAAAAAAAAAAAAATAATTCTACGAAATCTTCTTTCCAACGTTTTCTGTAGAAAAAAAGAAATATCCGTTAAATCACATTCGGTTTTTAAATAGATTATAAATTAAAAAATGACTATAATTTTGCTGAATTTGATATCGTTTAAAATCTGCCAACTAGGATAAAGCAACTTTTATCTACAAGCAATGTTAAAAGAGAAACTATACGCATGTAAGTTTTCACTTTCTTCCGCTTTCTTCTTTCGTTCTTTTCCAGCCGGCATCTCGATACCCACAGAGCATTGTGCGTAAGTAACGTGTAATTGTAAAACATCGCTCCCGTGTTACGGCACACACAATGGAATCGTTGTGAGCATACCTTTACGCAGTGTCTTAGAGAGAGGAACCACTTAGGTAGAGCCGCAGTAACTCTATAACATAAGCGTGCCAGTTGGTGGCAAATTTGCGGATGCGTGCAATTGGCATTGCCTATGCCCTGCGTATACCTATATGTTGGCAATGGCAAACCGGCTGTCCAATCGGCAGCTATGAAGCAGTTAACTTAATATAGGCGCACTCGGAATGTGTGCCATCGACGACCTCGAGGCCTTCCCTAGGTCAGTGCTAATTCTCCAGAACCGACAACCTCTTCCGAATTTCCGGTCAACCTTCAAGACATCGCAGACGCCGATCAAAAGACAGTGTGTTATTATAACCTTTATCTGTATTCTATCTAGCTGCCTACCTCTCGCCTCCTAACCCTCTCGCTTTATGTATCTATCGCTCTCTCGCACGCTCGTGTTCTCCTTCTCCCTTTCCGTGTCGCAGATATGAACGAAAATCTTCGGTAACCGTTGATTCCACGAAGCGATTTCCTACCGATGCGACAGCGTGTATCAGGACTCCGCCATTGCTCCTTCGTTCCTGGTAAGATGATGCGACAATCACACGCCAGAGTGCAGTAATATAGGACAGATTTCGCGTGTTCGAAAATCGATCGTGATTGGAGAAACTTTTTTACTACGAAATTTAAATCGCCGTAATAGAATCGTTACAACGGAGAGCATGGAATTAAAATAAGGTTAGTTGTTCGAATACTACTCGAATTTTTAAACTGCTTAATCTAGTTTTAATACTTTTAATCATATTTCCAGTATACCTGTTTTTTTATACGTTAATAGATTTTATGTATTAATTATTTTATATTATTTTGAAGTTTAAAACGCAGTTTACCGACTTTAATAATAATTCAGTAAGGAAATCTATGTAAGAGAATACCAAGCCCGCATGATGAAAGTGGTTTAGCGTATTTCAAGAATCTGCTAGTTCCTGATTTTCACTTTTAATTTAATACTACTTTACCATTCTCGAACTACGCAATAAGGAATGTAATAATGCTATCCGTGTTACCGCAGACGAATAATTTTATCGAAATCTGTCAGTTTCGAATATATCAAGAGTCTCGTTGTGATTCAAGGAATACTTCATATTTATTCAGAGCGATTCGTGATATCGATGTTATCAGGTAATCGAGGAAGTTTGCACCAAGATATTTGCACTGCGGACAATATCAATTACTGCGAGCTGAAAGTTTCAATTTCAGTTGGATATTTTTCTAAAAATCGAGGATATTTTGAAATAAAATTCCCTTTCAAATTTTCTTCTGTATCATGTTGGATTTTTATAATTACTAGCATTTCATTTATTATATAATATCGTATACTTCGTATTATATTATTTGATGTATTATGCATAAATCATATTATACATTGTTATATAGAATTTTATATAAATGTATAACGTTGAATCAACGTAAGCGCCATTTGTTTTATTTTCTTTGATCATAGCTATTTCTTAGCCGAGTTGCGCGCTAATGGTGCGAAGAGGGTCAATTTAATCGAGACCCACGGCTTCTTAATAAATAGAATAAATGGATTAAGTACAGATTTGAAATTCAAACTAGCCCAAATGATCATTCTTTTGTAGAATTTATTATTTTCAAAAGTACGCATCACGAATGCTCATAAAATCACCGTATATGTACAATTCATACGTAAATTCCAATAATTGGTGGTTGAAAATGGCAGAAGATGATTCTACGCTTAAAAATAAGTGGAAAAGGGAAAATAAAATTTTCTCGTTCGATGTTTGGTTTTCCAGAAACTTGGATTTGAAAATTCGTGGGGTGAACCACGTGAGTCAATCAAATTTTAAGTGTGTGGATTTTAACGTAGACTATTTTTCTTTTTGAGCGTCTAAAGAACAGTCTAAAAACAGAGATACTAAAAATATTCTTGAACATGAATAGATACAGTTGTGCAGGGAAAGGACGCGCACCCCACGAAACTTTATTCTCGATTTTCTCGAAAACAAAGCCTCGAATAAGAAAATGTTGTTCTTTCTTTTCGACTTATTTTTACATACAGAATCATTTCCTGGCTTTTGAATCATCAGTTACGAGCTACATTGTATTCATATATACCGATAGTCGAAAAATTTTTATTACTTCGTTGTTAAATTTTTGCTCTTGTTCTCTTATCCTGGCCAAAGAAAAATATTTTATAGTTTTTGTACGGAATCTTGCGTCATTGATTTCTGTCCTGATGATTCATCTTCAATATTTGGATATGATCAAACACTTTATATTGTCAACGAATGAAAGAGTGATAAGAAGTTGATAACGTATCAAGACCGTTTGAGAAATTATATTTATGGTAAAAATATTTGCGAAATTATCGATGGTAATAATAAAATTTGTATAATTTATTATTTCGATCGCGTTAATTTATTTGAAACTAGCTTTCACTTGACAGAGCAAGTTTTTAAATTATTACACAGCTTAGGAGAAGTCAAGATCAATTGCCCTTCTTTACTTTCCAATCTCTAACAGGCTGCCAATACTTTCTTACCATTATTCATATTTGACATGCTCGTGGAAAATGTTTAATAGCCAATTTTCACAGAATGAAGTACCATTCCTCGCTAAAGTTATTTAAACAACGTAAAATACATCTACGATGTCGATCTACATCCTCTCTACCAAGGATGCAAATGGAATATGAATCGAGATTTCTTTGATCGTGACTTTCAAGAAGTGCAATCTATACATAATCGACGATCATAGCTTGTAGGTCACAATCATTAAAGATAAAATATTCATAACGTTAAAAAATCCAAGACGCCACTGTTTTAAATTGCAATAAAATTAATCAACATGATGATTGGCTTTAACTCTTTGCATTTCGAATTGTATTTCAATTTTTGTTACCAGCTCCTAACGATTTTAATTGTTCTTTATTTGAAATTTACTTCAATTAAAAAATTGTTCAACTTGAATAAATAAAGCAAGAAACAGATTCAATTAAATGTCGGTTTTATTTACACTATTGTTGTATTTCGTAATTTTCATGTGAAAAAGGAGCTCGTGAGATAAAATCTGAAGTCGAGACACATTCGACATAGGAGTGCAAAGGGTTAATAGAAATCGAAGTTAAATCTAAATTTTAATACCAGAAATGTATCGCGATCTAAACTCGTTCTCTATCACACAGACTATCGTAACCCCAAGTAATATAACGTTAGAACACGTATTCAGAGAAACCATAAAGGCTGCTTACCATTTTCAGTCGGAAGTTGACGATAAAATTGACGACATAAACATCGTCACCTATCTACGGATCATTATTACACCGGCGTTATAAATGCGAAACAACTTATGCATAGAGATAGACGTGCAGCCGACAGGAATCGTACTCTTCAATTACAGACACATGTGTCACTTCGAGGCGAAACATTCCTTGGTAGCTGATCTAATTACGCGACTGCTGAATTAAAAGTAACTGGAATCGAATCCGAGATTAATACGTTAATTAAATTTTAACGGTGTCTCTGTTGTCAGCCAGAGGAACCTCGGATCGAGCAAAGACAAATCAAAGGGAAATCTAATCTATCGTCGAAATTGCACTAGTTGTCCGTGGCGGCTGTTATAGATATGTCTTGCGTAACACTTTATTGTAGATACTGCGAGCGAAAGAAACTCGGGCAGGACTGTGGGCTAAAAATTTCACATTCAACGATTCGCCAGTTGTAAGTTGGAAATATATCCGACCAGATAAAGTAATTAGGAATTGCGAGAAATAAAATGAAAGAATAGTATTTGCTATATATGTGTACACAACAATTTTTATCACGTGCAAAGACGTAATAACGAAGATAATAACTGTAATATTGTGGAATTGATAAACATATATTTTATCATATATTTATATATATATCGAAGTAATAAAAGAGTAATGTTTGAGTTGGACGAGTATGCATAGAATATCAGTATGAGTGAATTTAGGATATTATGAAAGTATAAGTATGCGTATAGTGAATAAAATATGATATGGATTATATATATGTACATGAGTAATTTATGAAAGGAAAAAGGACAAAATTAATTGCAATTGAGAATAAACGTGTGAAAAAGTATCGTACGAGAGAGTTTTTAAAATAATATACATTCTTTCTATATTCTTACGCGATCTATTTTAAGTTTAAAATAAATATTTATTATATTTGAATAAATATATTATCCATTACTAACTAGTACATACTGTACTGGAAATTTAATATACATATTTAACAGAGTATCGTATATAAATATTAGAAATTTAAGACACACATCTAGAAAAGTAATGTTGGTGTATATGTATACATTAGGAATTCAATACACGTGTAAATTTAAAGACATAATGTACATTATATTATAGAGAAGTACTGTAGATTACTATTATTAATTTTAGCAGTTTTGTAATTTACTATCCTATTTTGTATTTTAAGCAAGCAATTTCAAATATTTTGCATATTACAATTATCCTCTGTTTCAGTATAATATTTTACTATTCACATATGATCACATATATGTTATACTTCTGAATATATTTAGTCCGCTAAAAAATTATCTCGTATCTCGATTATCTTACATAAGAAAAGAAACAGGCAAATGTGACTAATAAATAAAAATAGGAATATTATAACAGCTTGTATTAAACATCAGCTATCGGTAACGATGATTCGCTTATTTTACCGATTAATATTCAGCAATTATTTTTACACCTTGACATTACAAAGTATAATATCATACCAAAGGTGTTAAAATGACTCGTTTCAGATTTTGCAATTGTTAAGAGTACATAGTTGCTTATGGCAAAATTAATTTATTGCATATGTTCTTTTATTTTCATGGTGTTACTTTAATTATCATCGATGACGTATATCTATAGCGTTAAAGATGTACTAAGAAAAGCAAACGTGGATAAAAATTGTCATTAATTTACTTGATCGTGTGAATCTTCGAAGTTTTATATTGCGAATAATATTTCGCAAGTGTTCTTTTTACGAAAACCGTTTTCATACGTTCGTTTAACCGGTTTTATAAAATTCATAGCACGTGCGTAAGCGTCGTATTTAATTTGCATGTATAACGAGAAAATTTCGATTTTCTGGAATTACCGTTGAATCCGCCTAAATGTACTTCGCGTTTGTCAACTTCGATTATCTCATGATTGGAGACTCAAGGAGAATTTCGAATGAGTCACGTGCACTCTAATCGTGAATCGACAGATTTGTAGAGTAAAATCCAACGATGAGTCTCGTTTTAGAATAACCGGCAGAAATGATTAATCGAGACTAACGATCTGTCCCCCATTTATTTCTTCTTTCTTTGGATATCCCGATTTACAAACGATCTTCCTCGTACACGTCACGTAGGTAAGAATATTTCACTTAGTAAAAAGATTTCAAGGACTTCGACTTTCGCTTTACACACTTCGCGTGACATATTTTATCGTGTTCTGCAGAAATCAATTCAGCTACTTCAGCCGAAAATTTGAAAGCGTATCGCTTACTGCTTCTACGTGCGAATGAAGACAGCAGAACGTAATTGCACGAATTGCAATGAAAATCGAATTATGAGCGAGGATTTTACAATTTTTGAATAGGATTTTTTGATTTGCACTCAGAATGAGATATATATATATATATAACGATTTCTAGTCATCTCAGAATACAGAATTTTATAAATAATAATCGATACCTCTTGTTTAAAAAAAAAAAATTAATTTGTATTAAGTAATAATTTTTCAAAAAATACGTTTTAATTTCGTAAATATTTCTCTCTGCGAATAATTTCTGTTGTTAAATTTATACGAAATACATATAATATTCTTTAGAAAAATTTGAGAAGACTATCTAATTATAAATTATATTTCGATATTTAATTTGGTTATTTTAATATATAATAAATACTGTATTTCAATGTACAATGAATATTCTGCTTTAATACACTGAAACACTTTATTTCGTATAAAAAGAAATATGCAAATGATACAGATCATCATCTAAGTACCTTTATCAGTCTAAATATTCCATATACAATTTCACTTCCTCAATAGACACTCGCAATTTTCTCCAAAATGAAGAAAAATTTAATATATCTATTATTAACATTAAAATTACCAAGACTGGTCAGACTGGCATGTTTGAAATTTTTTATTTTTGGAATTATTGGAAATAATCAAATACATTTCGTAAAATTAATATTGATTCTTCCTCAGGTAAGAGTATTATTATTTATTCATTTATTTACATTACGTTACTTTAATTAATATTTATTACATGTATGATATTTATGTAGATATTATAGATCGGTAATTCTTGTGAATTTGGTTTCATATGGTACGCATGCGAGTGTATAAAATCGAGCGATGACACGAGTGTGATGTGTATGCTTCCTGAATGTGTGAACGAAAGATCTAGAATATATGGCATGCGACGATTGTTATAGAAAAGTTAGTTTAATACGAAATAGTCTTTCATCGTGTAAATAAATAATGAGTGAGTGAGACAAATTTATATATATACATCGTGTTACCATTTATTATTTTATACATTTTTTAGTGAATTAAATTGTTAGACTAATAAACCAATTGATTTATTCACAGTTCTAGTGTTAGTAAAAGAAAAATGTTCATCGAAAGAAAAAAATCGAATAAAGCACGTGTATCGTTAGAAAAGAAAAATTTCGAAGTGTTATTTGTTGAACTAAAGAAATCTTAAGCGCGAACTCCCATGCACTTTGCGTTGCCTAATTTGCTTACCGGCAATTTGAATTTTTCCCGTCAACAATTTGAATAATTGCCGCCGAATCGTCTGCTTGGAAGCATGTGCGGTCCGATAAAATGGTCCACGCGAAGGTATTACGTTACGCCCACGTAATATACGGTGTTAACGCGAGAATGTTAAGAGCTAATGGACCAACTTCCCGGACACGACGAGTTTCAACGGCCGTAGCGAATCCTCTGGCAATGACATTGCTGTCTGTCACGTCGAACAATGTCTCGTTATCATCTTGCTGTATTAACTATTTATATCATTGGGATCGTTATATTTCCGTGCTGTCATTTGCCAGCGATGAAACGCGCATTTTTCCATCACGATGACAGGTATATTTAAACTTTTTCTATTATTCGCAATACGAGTAAAAAGAGCTACCGTTTATTCCTAATCGATGCAATTGATTTCTTTCTGTGGATAATGAATAACAAATCATCGTGAATGGATATACGATGTGAACTGACTGGTTGTGCATATGAAGTAAAATACAGGATACATTTAATCGTTATATATTTAATATTTAATAAAAATATATATTTATCGTCTTTTTTGGAATTTAAAAGTAACTTTTGGATGTGGAAAATTTAAATTCGGTTAATTTGTGTCAACGATATGAGACACGTGGTAAGAAGAAAATGATATCGATAAAATTAGAAAATAATTAATGAAGATGCGGACCATGGTGGCGCTAGTGAGTTAAATGGAAAATCGTCTCAAGGCTGCATTAAAATTCTCGCTTGTAAATGAGCTAAAATTTAAGTCTGTAATAAAGGAATAATTACGAGGAATTATGAAATTAATATTTCATGAATAATGCTATTTTTTTATTAGCAAAGGATTAAACAATTTTCTCGTCACATGTTAAGATCTACTGATGTGATATCTTTGATAAATGTAGCACACCAGTAGCTTGCAATTTTATTCGAATCATATTTTTCCTGTTTTGCAAATCATAGCAATCGATCAATATTACATAAATGGATGTATTCAGAATTGCATATTTTGTCATATAGTTATACCTCTTCTCTTCTATCATTTATTGTATTTTGTTTCGCATGTAATTGAATATTACATTAACATTACTATAATAGATAATTATACTTAATTTTCGAATTCTTATAATAATAAATGAAGGTCAATATACATTTACACGACAATTTTTGTGTACATAGGGTTACATATATTTTATATTTGCCACTACCACGAAGATATATTAAAAAACAAAAAAATTGCAAAAGGAATTCAAGATTCAATCTTCAACTCGAACTGTAAAAAAAAATATTGTTATGTATATTATTTGTTATAAACTGTATATTTATAAGTTTCATCCAAAATAAAACTTACTTTTTAATCAGATTTTTGTGAGTATATAGAACCTCTTTTATTCACTGTATGTAACATTAATATATTGATACTTCAAAAATATATTATAACAACAAAAAAATTTCAAAAATTAATTTTAAAAGCAATTTGAACCTGGTTATTAAAGCTTCGAAAAAATATCTAGTAATGACAAAAAGAAATGTAAAACAACTTATGTCATTACTTTTATTATTATTTCAAAATATATGAAATAAAAATTATATTTGAATTTACAATTAATTAATACTTTATCTATAGTTTAATTCGTAATTAAAATATGTATACGTGTATAAAGAGGTAATGAGTGAATAAATAAGACACAGTTTTAAAAAAATTAAAATTGAGTGTATTATGCGCGAATTGGTTACATGTCAATCACTGTTTCGAAACGCTCATTATTGTCAAATCATAAATCATATATCATCAAACACGTTCAATTTATCATCAACTTGTCCTTTTTTTTAACATATCGAGTGAGTCACTTTCCTTGATTAAATTGCTTGAAAGAGAGCTATGACTCTTTAATAAACAAACAGTCAAAAATAATAACTAAAAATAAAACTTATCAGTTATATACCTTAAATGTTTTGTATTAAATAACACAAGTTTTAGTTAAATTTAAAAAAAAATTTTAATATTATAGAACAGAAATTTATATTATTTATAGTAATAATATTTCACTTTGAATTATTAGATATACCGTAAATCAAAAACAGAAGCATCTTACACTTTTAAATAAGCTAGTGACTTTAATTATTAGCGTCACTATATTAACTCACTTTTGAGCTAACTAACAAAAACCAGGAATCACAATTATAACTGCTACCATGGTTAATCCTACTACTAACACTAACACTAAGAAAAAATAAGCAAATTGTATTACCAAATTACAAATGACTCAAATAATTAGTGTCAATTTAATTTTATTTGTCATTCCATGAGACGAAATAAATTTTCATTTTCATTTATTAAGACACTTAATTATTTAGTAATCATTTGACTAGTAATTATCTTATCTATTAACAGTCATTAAGCTAGTAACTTTTTATATCTAATTACGGAACACAGTCCAAAATGAAGTAATTCAATTCGAATCAATGTTGTAATCATTTTAAATCTGAAATCAATGAGAGCTAAATGCCTACAAAACTATCATACATCTTCAGATACGTGCTCCGAGGATTTATCCTAACCTTTATACTACATTACGAAGCCACGCTGACGTATTTCAATCATTGCAATCGGGCGAAACGAGACAACAAATCGATTCCATATTCGATTCTAAAGAAACTATAATAGAACGTTCGCTGACTTACAAATAGTATTAATCCTTCAGGGAAAACGCAAGATTCCCTGTTTCTTCCTGTGTATCGGATACTTTGCTAACTTCACCTGATAAATTTTAAAATAGCCTTACAATGTAAAATCCAATTGCGAAACAACTCGTAATTCGAACGAAGGCAACCACGTTAGAAGAACATAGGAACTCTAACCTCAAAACGGTTACACTTGTTGCGAAGTACGATGAAAACGATGACACGAAATTGAAGTCACAGGAAAATTATTTCAAAGCAATTATAAACGAAACTGATTGACAACTTTGATTATTCATGTGTCACATATTTCCATTTACATGGCTTGATATGTTAACTACTTGAAAAGTAGTTACTAGTAGGAAGAAACAAAAAGCATCTTATGCAACGTGAATTACGAAAGAGAAGATAAGTTAACAAGAGTACCGCATTAGCATTACAACGGTTCTCCATATCGACTACGTATTGATATAAATACTGCAATTTACAGGTTATTTCCTCTAGATCTAGATAATTGCGCCAATTATAATTTATTTGCATAACTGTACAAAGCATAAAATCACCAATCATCAACCGTAAAATCGTCATTATTCGATTATATGTAAATATACATATGCCATTATGATGTACTTAGGTTTCTCCCTATTTGGAAACAAATTATTAATTTTAAAATGAATTACGATTATCGATAGTCCAAGAGATAAAAATTTGTATACAACGCTTTATATTGTATTATTTATTTTTAAAGTTAGATAAAAATTAAACACTCAGAGTTTTGTAAATATTGTAGAAGTAATGTAAATTATACAGGAAACTAAATTATTGCTAATTACATTGTATATTCACATCTCATAACATGTATTTCTGTATTTAGATGGATTACTTTTAACCACGGTTATCATTGGACTTATATTATTTATTATATGTATATATAATNAATTGTATGCATTTAAAATTTGTTTATATTTCTTGTATCACCCTGGCTATATTTAATTATATCACCTTTGCTAAGAGTAATATAATTAATAAATATAATTAAAAATAATAGAATTTGTTTATTTATAATTATATTAACCTTTCTGTATTTAATTTCAGTAATATGTAGAAGTCTCGCATGTTAAAGAAATATTCAAATCCTTTTTTATAGATGAACTATTAAGTTTAAACATTTAATTGATTCAGCAAATTAATTAATGCATTTTATTAAATTCAAATTCATGGAAATTAAATAATTTGAATTTTGACTATCAAACCAATTAGATAAAGACAAACGTATAAACTACCCCAGATTTAACGTAATTGATAAATAGTTATTTGGAAAGCATTACAATAAACCTCTTGACCAAGAAATATATTTAACCCGACGAGTCGCGACCTTACTCGATAAGAACATCTCTATGTTACTTTTTGATACGTTAAGCGTGTTGAATCGCAAAATATTGAATAATGAATCGTTGAACGAGTTGCACTTATCAATATATACAGAAAAAGTAAAACAAGAAAGTGTCAGATGTTTATTGACTTTCTCGCGCATCATACGATTTTGAAAATGTTATTTAATATTGAATGAAACTAAATTTAGCATATCTGTCACATCGATTTTATTTTACTCAATTTTACAAAACATTTACCAATATCTTTTTGAAATTTAATAAACATTTTAACGAATTATTAACGAAATCAATTTGACATATAATTCATTGTTTTTTTTACAAATATGTTTTTCTGAGAATTACAAGAAATTAAAAAATGTCTCATTTCAAGAATTAAATATTTCAGACATTTTCTTAAACGATTAAATAGAAAAATAACGTGCTATTGAACGTAATTCAATTCTGAAAGTTTGAAGGAAATTGTTTCATAAATAAATAAACATGACTATTAATACATTAAATACCTTGAAAATAGCGTTTTTATAATTTGCAAACAAATAACTGCGCTCTCGTAAGTGTAACAAATAACATGGAGATCTTCTTGGAAACATAAATAAATCACCATCCCCAGCTGCTATTTTGCGATCACTTAAGTGTACATTTACACTTCTTGTTTTTTCGCGCTACAGGAGATGCAACGTGTTTTCCCATTTTAAGATAACATTCTTCATCCGAAAACGCAAATACTGTAAATTAAAAAATTGTCTAATTAGTCATTCCAATTGAAGATTAAAATTACACAGAACTCGCTTAATCAAATTTTTAATGAAATACCGACGATGAACGTTACATCAGTTACCTTTCAATTAACTTTCCATCTTTTAGAGGTTAAGTATCTCTTCGAGTGTTTCTTTCCATTTTCTCTTACATAAGATCCATCTTTCTGTCTTTGAGCCATTCTATTTAAATGGGAAACATACGCGTTATTTCTTCGTATTATTCAATGCAGATTGTTCTTCATTTAACCCAAAGCCAAAGCTGATCGGTTAAAACGATTATGCACTCTTCAATACGTTTATCGGTCAAGTTAATTTAAATTATCCTTATACCACATATCAAGTTATAAGATGTATTGTTTATCATATACAGTTACAGGAAATGAATAAGCTGGCCTACTTTGTAGCGACATCTAGGGAGAAGCAGGGCTTGAAAAGAATCTATAATGACAGTTGAATCGAATTTGATCTGACGTTAAACGGAACCCTTGGTGAAACTTGTCACGTTAGATTAAGCTTTAAAATCATGGATATTATTAACTAACGAGAATATCAGCTTCAACAATGAACGCATTGGAAACGATGAGTCGCGAGTAAACACTGTAACATATCCATCGGTAAAAAACACAAGTGATATTACAGTTCTGCTGTAAAGTGATCTACCGTACCTGTAACCACTGTCTGAGAACAGGTGTTTGTAAATAATACATCCTTAAACAAAAATATATAATTCAAGTATTTGACATTCGAAAAAATGAAACGCAATTGATCCACAATTAAATACGATACGCCAATTTTTTTTTTTTCATTTACGAATTATCCTATCGATAACGTAAATAATTTGTTTTTGAATCGAAAAAATTTTACATTTTTTTTTCTGTCGTCAAATACATATTTTTTTACTGCAAACTTAAATATAAATTGTGTTATCTGATAAGTATTCCCGACATATCTTGTATAAACTAGATAAAATCTTTTCCTACTAACGGCTTATATTGCGAAAGAATGCCAAGGATTCTTTATCAGAAAAAGAAAACAGCTCTGTAAACAATCCATTTCAATGGAATATTTTTAATGGAATATAGTATAGAACGCATACACAAAAGTCAACAATCAGTAGCGACAAAGGTGTCAAAGTATTAGGTTGGGAAAAATAATGGATTCCTTTTTCCCGACCTAATATAATTTAATGTTGAGGTAAAAAAAAATCCATTTCAAATTATAGAAATAATAGATTTCTTTTTCCCTAGCTTAATATAATTTAATGTTGGGGAAAAATAAATCCATTTAAAATGATAAAAATAATGGATTTCTGTTTTCCCGACCTAATATAATTTAATGTTGGGGAAAAATAAATCCATTTAAAATTATAAAAATAATGGATTTCTTTTTCCCCAACTTAATATTTAGATGTATGTCACAAACAATTTTAATCGAATGTATCAAAGTATAAAGTGATAGGATAAACAATAGAATATCGGCACGGTATCGGTAATCGGTACAACACTGTTACATTGGTCAAGTGCATTCGTACTAATAGTCAAACTATAGCTGAATGTCATAGAAGTAGAGTGAAATTTCTGAATACAGGAATCTGTAAAAAAATTCTGAAAATATATTTATACAAATGCTGTGAAACAAAATACACACCTATCAATGAACAAACTGTCAACCTGCAATCGATTCTTGCTATAAACATTAAGAAATATGTCTGCATAATTTTCAAAATAATTAACTCCGAGTCAACAAAACACATATTCAGAATCTCTAATCATGGAATCTGAATATTCTTATTGTTGAACAGAAAGAAAATCAGTACATACCTAACCGAGCCTAATAATGCTAAAACCTTGTAACACACATTTAATATTAAACGATCAAACATTTCTCCTATAATCCTTAATATAGAAATCAAAAATCTATTTAAAAAAAAAAATAATATACGATTATGTGCAGAAATAATGTCTTTAAAGATAGAAATGTCAGAACCTAAATACGCATAAATCTTACGTTTTAAGAGACAAACCAATGTAAAGCCAAAGGACATAAAAAAGATTCATAATATCCATAAAAGGCACATTTTATTGAATTTTTATGACCGTGGATAAATCATACTGTTTTTTATGCAAAAATTAGAATTATTTCAAAATAATATTCTTAAAACACACAATCAAAGGGAATCGACGAAAATATGTCAACACTTATTGTTAGTCAAACATATACTACCTGATAATGAAAAAAGCCGAACAGTGAAATCGTCGGTAAGTAAGGAAACACCAATGAACATTAATGCAACAGAGATTTCTAAGTTATTGACAAACAATATAGAAATAAAAAGTACACGCTGTTAAACTATAGAAACCACATCAAACCTTACAACTCTAAATAAAGAAAAATTGAAACACCCAATATAAACCACAGAAAAGAAATTTATAATTATATCAAAGAAACGTCTTAATAATTACAGCCCATTTAAACCCTACGAAAAAAAGAAAAAGAAATAAAATTATCTGAATCATACTGAGCATTATAGATTTAATGGGTAATATGAAAATAAGAAAAAGTAATTACTTTTTATTGAATACTTATGATGGTATATAAGAACTCAAATCTATTTTTCTTGTTTGTATTAGGATACTTAAATAATTAGTAATTAGAAATTATTTTTATATTTTATATATATTGGAAGAAGGTATTTATGAATAGAAATATTAATGTCATTCCATTATAACAGTGCATAATTTTTATATGAATGAGATTTTATGATGAATAAATTATCTAATAATAATCTCATAAATTATGAGGTCAAACTATAGAGGGCGGT
>NIJG01000032.1:568371-604051 GCA_002201625.1 Euglossa dilemma | reverse complement strand
GCTGCAATGGATAGTCTTACTAAGTATGGTGTACAAGCAAATGTTTATGATAATGTACGTGTAGAGCCTACAGAGCAAAGTCTGAAGGATGCAATTGAGTTTGCTAAACGTGGGAAATTTGATGCTTTTATAGCGGTAAGAAAAAAAAAGATTATATAAATGTTATTAAAAAATTTTAATTTCCATTTTCTGAAAATGTATTAAGAAAATAATTTTATATTCCTTGACTAGCAAACAGAAGTACTGCATCCTAAGAAATAAAGAATTAAGGAGATAATTACTCTTATTAGGGCTGCATCCTAAGAAGTAAAAGAAAGTAAAAGAAATACAAAATTAATTTTTTTAGGTAGGTGGTGGTTCGGTAATGGATACTTGTAAGGCAGCAAATCTTTATAGTTCTGATCCTGAAGCAGACTTTTTAGATTATGTAAATGCACCTATTGGTAAAGGGAAACCAATTGTAGTACCATTAAAACCATTGATAGCTGTGCCAACTACATCTGGAACTGGTTCAGAAACAACTGGCGTTTCTATCTTTGATTATCAACCACTTAAAGCTAAAACTGGCATTGCTAATAGGTAAATCATTTATTTTAATTTGAGTTGTAATATATAAATAATAATAGCAAAATAATTATTACTTAAAAACCAGTAATCCATTTGTTATAATACATATTATATATTAATAAGCATTACTTATAGTTAGAATTATTCAAAATCATAACTTATTTTGAGAATTTTAATTACATCAGAGCTTTGAGACCTACGTTGGGTCTTATTGATCCAAAACATACACTGAGCATGCCAGAGAGAGTTTGTGCTTATTCTGGTTTTGATGTGCTATGTCATGCACTTGAATCTTTTACTGCAATGCCATATACAGAAAGAGCTTGTCCTGCTAATCCAATTCTTAGACCAGCCTATCAAGGTAGCAATCCTATCAGTGATGTATGGTCAAAATATTCTCTTCGAATAATGCACAAGTATGACAGTTAACATTTTTTATAATTTTAATAGCTATATTAACATAATTTTCTATCCTATCTAGTTTTATTTAAAAAATAAATTGTTTTTGTTTATATAACTTTATTTGTATTTGTATGAGCCTTACAAAATGAGAATTACAAAATGAAATTAGTAGTAAAATAATAATATCAAAATAGAAAAAATTTGGATTTTCATTTGTTTCTCTGTACATAGGTATTTTAAAAGGGCAGTATATAATCAGGATGACCTTGAAGCTAGAAGTAACATGCATCTTGCAAGTACCATGGCAGGTGTAGGATTTGGTAATGCTGGAGTTCACCTTTGTCATGCACTTTCATATCCTATTAGTGGAAATGTACAAACTTTTCAGCCTGAGGTATATTTGATATAAATTCTGTAGATATAATGTCATAGTAATTAATCGCTAAAAGTTAAAATAATTAGTAAATAAAGAAAACAAAAAGCAAAGTCTCTTAGCTGGATGTGTATATAACTAACTTTATAAATTGATTAACCAATAAATATAACACAGTATATTTTTTACAAATTATTATTTTTAATTTCGTATTCATAAAACATTATAGTTTTCAAGATTACATTCAGTTCTTTATTCAGAATTCTATAGTTATATCCATCTATTTATTAGACAAGAATGTATATCAATTTATATGAATTAATTATATTTAATTCATAATGCATAAATAAATGCGCATATAATATATTAGTAAATGGGATTAATAAAGTATGTACATATTATTATTTATTACAGGGTTATAGTAAAGATCATCCTATAGTACCTCACGGTCTTTCAGTTGTTATATCAGCACCTGCTGTCTTTGCTTTCACTGGAAGTGCATGCACGGATAGACATTTAGAAGCTGCTGAATTACTTGGTGCTGATATTAGTCGCGCCAAGAAAAGCGATGCTGGCAAAATATTAGCAGACACTGTCAAAGAATATATGCAAATGATGAAAATTGAAAATGGCTTAACAGAATTGGGTTTTAAAAAGGAAGATATTCCTGCTTTAGTTGAAGGCACACTGCCACAGGTAGGATTTATTATTACACTCTTTATTATAAAAGTAATTAAGTTATTTAAGTAAAAAACCAATGAACTGATAAATTATTGTCATTTTCTTACATTTCTTTAATAGGACAAGTAATATTAAATAAAATAACAATTCTGTTATATATATTTTATTACAGTTAAATTTTATTAATAAGCAATATATGTATTCTTATAAATGTTATATTATAAAAATACCTTAATCCTAATAGATTAATTAAATTAGACGTTTTAAGATTATTATTTATGTTAAGAATATATTTTGGTAAGTAAGGGAAAAATTACAATTACTTTGCAATAGTGATTTATTAGTCACCATACACGAATCATGACAATTAAGAAAATTTGTCATATTTTGCAAGTTTCATATCGACACATATGACGAATTTACAATTGTCACATAATAATATATATTTTTACATTTCAAATTTTATCTTTTTGTCTGATCATACAATATTTTTATACTTTTATAGCTATTTAATCTTTTATTTGTGTAACGTTTGTTTTATTAGTATCAGAAATTTACTAATCTATGTTTATATTATTTACAGCATCGAATCACAAAATTAGCGCCACGAGAACAATCAAGGGAAGATCTTACACAGTTATTTGAAAATTCATTTACAATTTATTAAAAGAAAAATGTTCCTCAAACTTTACTTTTTCAAAGCAATATGAAAGCTATCTTGTGATATCAAGGCTTTTTATACGAAAGATTTCTGTCTTAAATCTATTTTTTAAATGAATATTATAATGAATCTATTTTTATAATGATATACAGATATGTAAATAAAATAGTTATTAATTTGAAATAGTGCAATAAAAATTATGAATAAAATTAAATATCTAAAACATTAATAAATTAAACGTTAACAAAAAATATACAAATATCTTATGACAAAAATATGCAATTTATAGTATTTATACAGTCATCTTTTCAGCAGAAACACAAAGAACTCTGAGTTGATGATTTGTATTCTGTGATGTAATTACTAATAAATTCTTATTCTTATATCAAATTGTATTTTAAGCATTGTATATATTTTTACAATTTTAATGTAACAAAATACAATATCCAATTACCTACTCCAAATACATCGCATATGTTAATTACTCATCACCCCCTTGCGCTATAATAACGAGGGCTAGCCCATCATGAGTATTTCATGTTACAATAAGGAGCTACACTCGTTATGTAACTAAAATTATACTTAACAGTTTTTAACGTAAACAAAATATATAAATCATAAAATGAAATATATTGTTTACTTTATATACTAGTTAACTAAAATAATATTCTTACTCCATTCATAATTTTTCATAAAATCGTAGCGCAAGGAATTAATATCAAAATTTAGAAGTAATTAGAAAGTAGCTACAGATTAATGTTTACCTGAAGCAGTCAAATAATATCCTGTAAATCTGTTTATGAATTTAATAAATCTTTGAATTTATTTGTCATAAAATTTAGGTAGAAATAGTCCGCCTCGTTTACAATAAACACCATCGAAAAATGTATGACTGACGATAACGTGAGTTGACCGATTTTTTATACTTATAATTATTAACATCATAATATTAATATGGGATATGTAACAGTTTATTAGTTTTAGTTTATTATCTAATGCTTGAGAAATGATTTCTGATTATTTTGAGAAATGCATTGATTTATAAAGGTCATTAGTACAATTTTTCTTGTAAAATGTAAAAAAATAAATACATACTCAACATCTAAACTAATAACAAATCATTGAAATATATAAATATCATTTGTATTTAAATTATTTTATTAAATACATCATATGTATTTAAAAGAAGCTGAAATTAATTATTTCTTGTTTTCAAAATTGATATTCATATAAAAATAATATTTAAAATTCCTAATGCTAATAGAAAAAAGAACCTAAACTTCTAAATCAAATTAAAATCAAAATTTACCTATATTCACAAAATCCTAATGATATGAATTAGTATCTGAGAGCATGTATTATCAATATTTTACATTTGGAAAAAAATTATACTAATAATTTATTTGTTTCATAATTGTAAACATTTATCAAAATAATTGTGTTAGTATCATTTACAGTCCAAATGAAATTAGTATTGGCTCTGTTATATCAAATAATCGTTTCCCTTTCATTCTTTTGTATCATAACTTAACTTCATTCTTCAAATGTAATATAAAATTTGTTGTATAACATTTGTATGGTAAAGTTGTCATGTTTGATATAATAGAGATATATGTATAAAATTCAATTATTTCGTCTTAAATTCGTTTCTTATATTCGATATAGCTAATGCAACAAATTTGTTTTCACTTTACAAATATCCATTTTTGACTAAAAATTTTTCGAATATTTCTGAAATTTATAATGCTATTTAAAAAAAAATAATTATGAATAATTTTTATTATATAATAAAACTTATTAATATAATTCAATGTTCCATATCATTATTAATTACCTTAAATATCATATTAGGAAGGGCTTTATACTTTTGTACTTTATCCTTGGTATAACTTCATGTAATTAACCTTCCATGTTTAATTGTATTGTCAATCTTTTTTAAGCTGCAAATTGTTCATATTTTATTTAAGCTCTAAAATATTGAAAATATTTCGAAATTCTTTATGCATATACTTCAAATTTAGTATATTGTAAACATTATCACTTTAATGATATTAATTTACTCACCGTCGAACCTCCTTACAAAAATACTTAGAAATAGATATCCATTATAGTATTTCACAATTTGAACTGACTTCCTTGGCTGCAAATGGAAGACTGTTCATCAAGGAACGTCTTGAACTTAATTATCTGTACTAATAATATTGATATTTGTTTCTCAATATCAAACTACTACACACTTCATAATAATTGTGACTAGTATATACAAAAAATAACAATACTGCGAGTTTACAATATTCGTTCAGAGAAAGTAGGATTACGTTCTAAATATATACACAGTTTGAAACTTATAGTATTTGGTTTAAATTTATAATTCATCATCGATCTCATCTATGTATATTATAAGGTAATACAAAAACTTATAATTAATAAAATTTTTTTAACTTTGTAAAATTTGTAACACTAATTATTTNAGAAAAACTGTAAAATGTACCGAATTTTCTCTTTGTTGACTTCCATCTTTAACGCCGTGTAACTCAGAACTGAATGGACAAAACAAAAAACTGCAAACGAATTCTTTTAGTGCGAACTGTTACCTTGACAACGAGCATAAATTTGAAATTGTTTGATCGATAATTTACGAGATATCGATCACTACAGCTATCTACCGAAAAAATAATGGATTTCTTTTTCCCCAACCTAATATATTAAGTTTCCGGTTCAAATTCATAGATGGCACTGATAACTGTTTCTTAATTATCATTAGGAAATTTATAATTTAGAAAATTATATTAGGTTGGGAAAATATATAGAGGTCCCACAATAAAAATTTCCAGTGTAATACAAAATTGCATTTGTAATTTTGGAATAAATATAAATCAAACACGTTTTATTGCAAGTATTACAGAACATCGAAGTTTTAAATTTATATTTTTTAAACAAGTTATATATGTTCTTCCTTCCTGCTTGTCTACATTGTATCTTATACATGAAAATTTCGAAAGAGTTTATTTTCGTTTTATATATTTATATATATTAGTATACACTCTATTTATTATTAAACACCTTAAGGCTATATCAAGCTCAAACAATGGTCAAATAGTTTTCAATTAAATCCAACAGATTATATACATATATATTCATATTCGCAAAGTTCGATCAGAATTATGTACACTTCATTTGCTTCTCTCGTTCGGTCAGTGTTGTTGACAGAGAAGCTGCTTAGGGTTTTGTCCCCCTCAATATGTCATCACTAACAATAAGCTGTGGATATAATGTAGAAATATACAAGATACAATTACTTACGTAAGACTTTGTAAATGACGTAAATGACATTACAGGAAAATATATTTTTCTGTCTCACAAAATCTTTTTAATTTAATATATGTTGAAATGAGCATTTTATTGGAATACAATATTCAATTTGATATATCTTTT
The DNA here is from genome assembly GCA_002201625.1 of Euglossa dilemma. Taxonomy (NCBI): domain Eukaryota; kingdom Metazoa; phylum Arthropoda; class Insecta; order Hymenoptera; family Apidae; genus Euglossa; species Euglossa dilemma. The sequence goes on along the minus strand of NIJG01000032.1, from coordinate 597,932 downwards.
AAATTTTAGGTAAGACTGGTTATTATATTATGTGATTCATTAGATATAAACTGAAAGTTTAATCTTTTTATAGTTCTAATTACATAATGACATTCTAATTACATATATAATAAATGATTTATAGATAATAAATTAACGATGTCTTACTTTATGTATGAAAGATATACGAAATGTGTACATATTATACAAAATATGCAAAATGATAGAAATATTTTTAATACCCACTAATGGTAAAACAAATTTCTATTTATGAAACTGCAATCTTTACTTTATATACTCTGTATAAAAACATAATTTGTATAAATATTCAATTACATATGTAATTACATATTTAATTTACCTTTTTCTTACTCTTTGGACAATAGATGGTAAATGTGAAGTTTATTTAATTATTTTCATGTGCATAACATTAGGTAAAGTGAAAGAAGTTTCTCTCATTGTAAGTTTTGGCGCTTGAGTCGGATAGCACTGTTTTAGATTTACGAAAGAAAATCCGAAAGTCTTATACGTAATTATTCACTTCTTAAGAACAAATTGAAAATATTAAACATTTGAAGTGTACGTAATTGAAATAAGTTACAAGAGGAATGCTTATTAGTGAGTAGATGTGATGAATGAATAGGTATATATACATACTATACACTTTGTTATTTTACCTTTATACCGATTGTAGATTCGAATGTCTATTCGTATCCATTAAGAATAGTCGGCCAAGCTGAATTTTTATTCGTACATACATATGTAATATTGGTATATTTAGTCACTTTAAAAAGAGATAAATCGATTATAAGTTAATATACGATATATAATAATAGTATCATATACATATAATCGATATAACGTTATTATACTATAGCATCTCGACCGAAAGTTCTTGTGTATGACAAATCATAAGCATACGACATGAATACAAATCTGTTGACTATGTACTGACAGTCAAGGAGCACCGAAAGGAGAGGGGATAGATGATGGTTCTGCAAGATTTAATTAATAAACAGATAACGGATGAATAGTAATTTCATACAGAGATAGCAGAGATAATGAAGAAATTACATTGCAATTAATGTAGTTGACTGAATGAAAGACAAATTAATTGGAACACAAGGAACTTAATTTGAATTATGAAAATTATTTATTCGATCCATCACTACTTTTTTTCTGTTATTTCATTTGTTATAGCTTTCATAAATCAGAAATGATTTAAGATGTTAATTTTAAAAGATAATTTAAATTTGATTATAAACTAGTATTTTCTATGACCTAAATTAATTTTATTGTAATGTAATTTAAATAATGAGAAAAGTTTGTACTGTGTTTTTATTACTATATTATAAATGTTACTATAACAAATTATAATCATCTTTGTTTTTTCAATTTTTCGAATTAATTGGAGGTAATATAAAAATATTTTGTACATTAATATTTTAAAAACATCTTTATTATTTAAAACTTCGTATTAATTACGTATTAATTACATGACTATTCATTTATAAATATATTTCGTTTTTACTGTTTCAGTTTCCCGATCTTTCTTTATTTTGTCACGAATTTTGAGCGCAAGTAACTCCTGGATGAATTGTTTTTAACAAGTGTTATTACAAACAAATTACAATTTATGTTATTATAATTTACATTTTTTTTTTTTATGTAAATTCTAGTATAAATTCACTGAAAATTGTTAAATAGATGTTTTTCCATCTTCGTTTTATCCTATATACTAGGTAAAGGATACTTAAAGTTAGCATTTATTAATAATATATTATTTTATAAAATATATTCCGATTATATACAACAAGATTAGTTTATAAATATACTGGATATGCTTTATCTTGGCCTTAATATACCTTACCCTATCACAGTGTTTTCTATACAATTTTCTAAGTTAAAAAAATTAAGGAAAATTTCTTCCACTTTATTTAAATATTAAGTCTTATATTTAACGATACCACTAGTTCAATTTACCTAAATTTTATGAAATTCTTCACACGACTATATAGGAAGAAAAATTTTTATATAATGCAACATGGAGAATCATATAACATTAAATAATATATTTAAGTCATATAATCAGATAACATTCCACCAATTGTTGAAAGTAATTAAGAAAAATATTTTTAACGATAAAATTAAATTAAATAGTTTGTATGAACATGTTATACAAGTTAAGCTATCTAAATAATTTATTTACGTTTACCAGTTAGTTTCATGAAGAACATATAGTAATAATTTTCTAATTATATATATTCAAAAATCAAGAATAATCGACTAGAAAATTTTTAACAAGACGATGTTTCTTTATTTTCTGTTTAACACGATGTTCCCAGACATTGTGTGCGATAAGCTATGATAAAAGATATTTGAATAGGTAAGTTTGGAAAATTTTCTACAAACAAATGTTTAAAATGACAAAACTATATTTGTTTAAATTACTTTTCTTTAAAAATATATAAATTATTCACATGATCTATTTTCAATGTGTATTACAGAATTATCTCAATGTTATTTTGAAACAGTTGGAATAATTATTTAATATTGACTCTAAGAAAGTTAGAACAAACATGCAATCTCAAAAATTAAATAAATTACTACCTTTCAGTGTGCTTAGATTAAAGTTTATTATTCTTTGAATACTATTTCATAATTTCAAGTATCAAAAAGTTATCTAAAATACTAACTCTATTTCATAACCGTATCTATTATCTAAGTTTTTAATTGTGCAATAATAAACTAATCATACATTACTGCTGTATACTATAAAATTATAGTGGATTGATGTATTTGTATATTTATACGACTATCTTACTTCTGATATAGTTTCAATTTTGCATACAATTTCGCATTATTGACTTTTTGACATTTCGAAGGACTGTAACAAATACGATACAAATATATATAATTTTGAAACGTTAAAAGCTGTTTTCGCTAATATTACGCTATAATTTTATTCTAAAGTTATGGCGGTAGTAGGAATTAATGGATTCGGCAGAATAGGGAGGATGTGTTTGCGTGCATGTATTGAGAAGGATGTTACGGTAAGTGTTAATTAAAATTCATAATCGTTTGTAAATATTTGTCAATCAAACAGATACAAAACTATTATGTTATATTAGGTTACGATGATTAATGATCCATATATTTCGACCGAGTATATGATATACTTATTTAAATATGACTCGACACATGGACCCAGTACTGTAAAAATGGAATGTGAAAATGGACAAATTGTTATTGGAGGTATAATTAATAAAGTACTATTTAGTAAATGTTTTATTAAAATTAATTTAACTAAAATTNGCTAGTATAACTACTACTGTATAGTATACTGATGATTATATAATCTAACAACATTAAGAATTTATTAGTAAATTAAAAATTTTTTATTTTTATACTATCACCTAAATTAATTTTTGCTTTTAAAGATAATAGGATATTCACATCACAAGAAAAAAATCCATGTAAAATAAATTGGAGAGAAGCAGGTGTAACATATGTAATTGAAGCTACTGGGGTTTTCACTAATATAGAGAAAGCAAGCGTAAGAAGCAAAATTAATTTCCCTTTTTAATTATAAACCATAAATTTGATACATTTTTGAATACACTGAAACGTAAAAATTTTATATTTTTTTACTTAAAAATGATAAAATTTATAAAACAATTTTTAAAGTCACATCTTCGTAAAGATATCAAAATTTATATTATAATTTTAAACTACTTTTTAATATGAAGTGGTATGATTGTAAAAGCATAGTAAGAAAGAATATATCTGATTTATTGTAGTTACATATGGATAGTGGAGCCAAAAGAGTGGTTATTACCGCACCTTCTAAAGACGCACAGATGATAGTTTATGGCGTGAATCATTCGTGTTATGATCCAAAAAAAGGTAAAATAATCTCAGCTGCTTCCTGTACAACAAACTGTGCAGCACCAATCATTCAAGTGATGCATGATAATTTCGAAGTTATCGAAGTAATGATCAGTAGTGTACATGCTTTAACATCGATGCAGCGAACTTTAGATGGACCCATAGAAAGGGAAAAAGTAATTATGAAATACAATTTTTTAGCAGTTATAAATTCTCTGAAACATTTGTTACTTTTATTATTATTTACTGCAATATGAACCAATTGATATCGGAAACTTAAATGTTTCGGCTATATTTTTAGTAGACAAAAATGATTGAAAATTAAATGTGTTTGTATTTTATGTATTCTAAATCATTAATACCGTTTGCATTTTTCAAGAATAGAATGATCGATGTTTTTTAACTGTACCATTATAGGTACCACTACTAATAAAATTTACTTTTTTTAATATGTTAATGCTGAAATGTCCTTTACTTTTTACTAAAAAAAAAAAATTAATAAAAAGGAAAGAATATAGCACTAAAATGAAATATATATTTGTTTTGTATTTATTAACATTTCTTACAGTAGCTTAATAAATTGTCAAACATTATATTCTTATAATAGTTTCTATTATACTTAATAAATAGCTTGTTTAAAATTGTAATATTTACTGATATATCATGTACAATAATATTTGCTTTACTAACTTAAGAAAATATATCGTAATTTTGTCTAATCAGTCGTGGAGAGATGGTAGAGGTGCATTGCAAAATATCATTCCAACATCATCAGGTGCAGCCAAATCTTTAGACAAAATTATTCCTGAGCTTAAAGGCAAAATATCTGCAATAGCTTTTAGAGTACCGATTCCAAATGTTTCGTTGTGCGACATGACTTTTAGGTAATACTTTCATGAATTATAAGAAGCAAAATATGAAAATATATATATTATTATCCATAACATTTATCAAAAACATATTTGATATTAATCTAATATGTTTTTCACTTTACTAATATTATAAAATTATTATACGTTATAAATAAATTCACGTAATATAAATATACAACTATATATTATCAAGAATTTACTCTTTTACTGTCAAGTGATAACTGTATATTTATATAATAATTTTATTAATTTCAGGGTTAATAAACCAACAACATATGAAGAAGTGAAGGATGCAATGAAAACAGCATCAGAAAACGATCTAAAAGATATATTGAATTATTCAGATGAAGATTGTGTATCATCCGATTTTAATAACTCAAGTTATTCGTGTATTTTCGATGCCAAAGCTGGTATTCCACAGACGAGCACATTCATTAAAGTCGTTGCCTGGTAATTATCAACAAAAATATTATTTTACAAATATTATATTTGAATCCCGAATTTATCGATAGATCCGTGGTAGTAATATAAGATACGATAATCCAAGATGCAGTAAAAATAAATTTAACAATTCATTAACACTTATAAATTATAAATTGCTTCTTGAAATCTTATTTCTTTCAATCCGAATGTAACAGTACTCTAAATTTTTAATATGGCTAATTCAAGTTATTCTGTGAAAAATTTTGAAATTTATTAATCATAAAATATAAATATGGAGAATATATTGAATACGTGAAAATTAATCCAATAAATAGATAGTTTAGTAATTAATAAATCGAAGTATAAATGTTTGCAGGTATGACAATGAATATGGTTATGCACATCGTGTAGTGGATTTGATAAAATATATGTACCAAGTTGATTCTGGTAATATACAAGTACCTGTAGAAGAGCCAGAAAAAAGTGAAGATTAATTATTTTGTTCAGTAATAAGAATACATTATAAGATTACATTTTATGTAAAATAACTATAATGTATAATCTATTTATATTTTCTTACCAATTTAATTATATTAAGGAGTACTGCCACATTAAAATTGTATTCTTTTTTTTATTTTGTTCTGTATATGTATTTCTGTTTCAAAAGTACGATTTAAATAAATTTATCTACTAAATAACATTTGTATGTTAAACAATTATATCAAAATAATTTTGAGTCGATACCATCCATTCCAGTTTTTAGTAAATTATAAATTAAATCATTGTTTTCAATGAACAATATTTAAATTTAGCCGCTTTTAAGTACGTCAATAAGCAGGCGAGTCACGTGACCCGAGTATAGCCGATGATACACGAAACTAGGAAACGGTTACAGCGCATACGCCTAAAACTGGTGCCGGTTATATTACCATTTTCTGCCCTTCAAATGACACTGCTTTTGCGGTAAGCGTAGAATTCACATTGATCTTGCACGTGAGTATTGCAATTTTTCAACTTAATTTTAATTCATGATATGTCTTTTCATAAATTAATATTTTCACTACATCATATTCATTTACTGTGATGAGCTATAATCTTTTATTTAATGTTAATATCTAGAATAAAATAGTATTTCTACATTATGCCATTCTTTTATCTAAAATTATGTAGCATATACTACATATATTTTCTTCATACCGGTTGATATGACATCATTCAAAATGAGTATCTTCCTGTAATAATTTTCCTATATCAGTAGATATAGAAGCTGTTCAAGAATTTTCGAAAACACGTGTACCGATATATTATATTTCTAAAATGTTTCAATTTATTTTTTGCTTAAATAATCATTTCAAAGAGTTGATTGAATTCGTTTCATTCTATTTATTACGTATGCTTACGTTGATATTCATCACGTCACGTAACCCAACTTTTTAGCTTCAAGGAATAGTTGAATAATATGCAACTAACTGTTTAAAAATGTGAACTAATCGATTTTAATAAACATATTAAGACATGATACAATGAACATATGAACATATTAAGATATAATACAATCCTTTCTTGATGTATTTGGAAACGTTAAGTTATAATTTTTTACTAATATGTTCTTAAGTAATTCATAAATTGCATTTTTTAATTGAGCTAACTACTAAATTCTATTATTTTAAATTTAAATTATAATAGCAAATTTTCAAATTGAATAATCTTAATATGTATATTATATATATTATATTATCTTATTGTGTATTGAATAATTTTGATATTAAGTTAAGTTTCAATGTAATTATAAAATATGTTGAACATAAATATATATAGATATGGCTTTAAAAATTGAAACACAAATATGTGAAAAAGGTCACGTTCGTCTTTGAATATAGCCTAGATACAAGACGTTAAGAGATCTCTTTGACCTTGAATGACCTTTAATATTAAACGAAGTGTTACAACATAAATTATCTGAATTGCAATATTTTATTTAACTTTTAATAAATTATTTGATTTAATATTAAAATATTATTTATATTAATGCAAGATTATTTAGAAGCAACTACGTATTTTTCAACATACACATATATATTTATTGATTACATTATCATTATTTTTTGCTTGAATAGTAATATTTACAACAAAACACGTGAAATTACAATAAATCAGAATATTACGTATGGATTATATCGTACCTTACAAATTACCATGGTTATGCATATATGAATTAATAAATATATTTTTAGTTAATGCAATATGTCTTAACATCGTGTAAGATAAAATATAAAATCAGTGAATATTAAATTATTATAAACTCAAAAAGTTTATTAAATTTATTGTGAGGTTATGTCATCTATAATGCGATTACTTTCATTTATATCATTATCGCCAAAATTAATTTGCAAGAGACAATGGATATTTGCCGAATCAAAAATATGTTTTCCAAAATTAAACCGGTCATTTTCCAGTTGTACAGAAGAAGAAGACAACATGAGCAAAATCGGAATTAACGGATTCGGCCGTATTGGCCGTCTTGTGCTTAGAGCCTCCCTTGAACGTGGCGGTCAGGTACTTAATAATTTATAAATTTTATATATTGTTGTTTTCAGTTTTTTAATTATTATAATATTAATAGGTTGTCGCCATTAATGATCCCTTTATTGGTTTGGACTATATGGTATATATGTTCAGATATGACTCTACACATGGTAGATTTAAGGGAGAAGTCAAAGCTGAAAATGGTTGTTTAGTTGTCAATGGCAATAAAATTGCTGTATTCAGTGAACGTGACCCAAAAGCTATTCCATGGGGAAAGGCTGGTGCTGAATATGTTGTAGAATCAACTGGAGTCTTTACTACCATAGAAAAGGCTTCTGTATGTAAAAATTTGTACATTTATATGTAGTAGAAAGATCTATGTATAAGTCTTTATATACAAATATTTTAATTGTTTTAATCTTTTAGGCCCATTTGGAAGGTGGTGCAAAGAAGGTTATCATTTCTGCACCATCAGCTGATGCACCTATGTTTGTTGTTGGTGTAAACTTAGATGCTTATGACCCAAGTTACAAAGTTATCTCCAATGCTTCCTGTACTACCAATTGTTTAGCTCCTCTTGCTAAAGTTATTCATGATAATTTCGAAATTGTTGAGGGTCTTATGACTACTGTACATGCTATTACTGCTACTCAAAAAACTGTTGATGGACCATCTGGAAAGGTATGTTAAGTTCTTCCTAATATTGCTTTTCTTTGTTTTATGATTGATGCTTCTGTTTCATTTTATCTAATTTTTGTTCTTGTATAATAGTTATGGCGAGATGGTCGTGGTGCTGCACAAAATATTATTCCTGCTGCAACTGGTGCCGCTAAAGCTGTTGGTAAAGTCATTCCAGCTCTAAATGGAAAACTGACCGGTATGGCATTCCGTGTACCGGTACACAATGTATCGGTCGTTGACTTAACCGTTAGACTTGCCAAACCTGCAACCTATGATGCTATTAAAGCTAAACTTAAGGAAGCCTCTGAAGGACCATTGAAAGGAATTTTGGCCTATACAGAAGATGATGTGGTCTCTTCTGACTTCATTGGTGATAACCACTCCAGTATTTTTGATGCTAAAGCTGGTATTCCTTTGAATGATAACTTTGTTAAATTAATTTCCTGGTATGATAATGAATATGGTTATTCTAACCGTGTGGTTGACTTAATTAAGTACATACAAACGAAAGATAACTAAAGTTTATCACATATTTATATATAACACATCTTCGTAAACGTTTCTGTATGATAATGTTTATTATACGACCATATTCGAATGAAATATCATTATATTTAACCAGTAGAATTTCCAATCAGAAATTGAAAATATGAAATTAAGAGTATTTTTTAGTATAACATTTTTCCGCACAGAAAATAGTTGTATCTGATATTGTATAGACATTAATTGTCAAAATAAGTACAAAAGAAAGCAGAATTCGTTATAGTTGAATCTTCATTCACGATTTTAAAATATTTTCGTGAATATAAGATATAAATGCAAATTTAATATGTATTTGTGAAAGTTACGTAGTCACATATGCAAAGTAAATTCTTGTATCATATATTACTAAGTACAAGTAATATATGTTACATTTAATTGTCTTTTATCATTTATTCATTCATCACATTCACAACTTAAACTTTAAAATATTTGTGATTTCTTTCTGTAATATTATTTGTCATTCAACACATTGACATCAATAAAAATTGTTATGAAACTAAGAGAATGCTTTATTTAATTTTTCAAACATTTCTTTATCTTTTTATGTATTGGTACATTTTTACAAGATTACATGAATAATAGGAATGGAATAAATCAACAGTTAACTTCATATACTTTCTGTACAATTTCTGTACACTTACAAAAAGATTTTTTTGTATGATTGTTGATTGAAATATTTCTAAATAATTTTAACAAAACAGCTTTTAACCACGAGAAGTGGCTGTAATATTAGTTACAATATTATTAAAATATTATATGGTATGGCACAAGGAATAGTCTGTTACTTAACATTTCTCAGCAATATTAAATTAGTTTTTATAGTGGTATTGAACAAAAGCATTTCTAAGAACATTGTCTTTATATACAAATGAAGTCATACGATCTGTAAAAACAGTAGCAAATAATTGAATCTGATATTCTTTATTTTAAAAGTGATATATTGAATAATCTGGTAAATAGAACAAAAGTAGAACATACAAATTGATTAAAGATATCAACATTTCTTTTTAAAGTATATTTATTCTTTGAATGTTCTGTTCCTGCAGACTTCATTTTCTCTCATTCCTTGTTCTAATTCTATTTGCTATGTACAATTATCATCACGAAATGAAATACATTGTAACACTTTAGGAATACCGATCAGTTATGCCATGCTGTGAAAAATTTGGTTGTACAGCCATACGAAAATACAGTTTCATTTTGTTGACATAAACAATAAACATCCATCACTCGCTTTTATAGTATGTTTTTATAGTATACAGTAACCACCAAGCTTTCACTATCGCTTGATGCGATTATTCAAGTTTTAAAACTCTTTAATATATAAAGAACTATTTCTCAGCAATTTAGCATAGTACTATGCATAAAAAATATAAGATTTTAAAATTATCTGAACTTTAAAATGCTATAACATTTGAATGCTAGAGAGTGGCAGATGTTACTATAATATTTGTACCCACGCTTCTAATAATGCACACTGGAATTATCTGTGAAAGAGGACAAAATGTGAATAATAGCGTAACCACAAGAAATTTTTGTTGACAATATTTCTTTAACATTTCTGCTAATCATAGAAACATCTAATATTAATTCTTGGTTACGCTAATTGTTATGAATATACGAAACTTTGCAAAAGGAAATGTTCTAGACTAGCATGACACATGAGATACTCGATTTTACGACAAATTTAGGAAAAATCGATAATTCACAGTTTGGAGTCTTTACAAATAATAACAAATTACATCATGTTAAAATTAAGAGTCTTGCACGAAGATTTATACGTTCCTGTAGTACGCTCGCTAACTCTCGTGTTAATTCTTCACAAACTAATCGCAGTTCGGCGTTCTTCTCTCGCAATTCTTGTAATGTTAATTTCTTTGATTCTTCTACTTCATCTTTAAGAGCATCTTCATCTCCTCCTTCTCGCTCTGTAAATAAAGTAAAAAATAATAATTCTTTAGGATCTGTAGAAATATATTGAAACTTTAATAAAATACAAATAAGAACTTACTTGGACTGGGTTTTCTATAAATATGAAATGCACCACAGACACCAGTAAATTGTTGTGATTGTGGAGTTTCCAAAGGTGGATTTTCAGGTAGTTCGCTCTTTGGAGAAAAGTGAGAAAAATCAGCAACAAAACCTTGACTTTCATTTAAGGTTTTTTGTCCCTCTCCCTCACTTTTTTGACCAACCAATTTTCGAGGTGAAGTCTGTAGTAGAGATATATGACAAAATTTTTTTTATAACAATAATTTTGCCTACATATTTTAACTTTCTGAATCCATAACATTGTTAACAACATGTAAAATATCTGAAATATCTACTGTGCAGATCCGTAAAAAAGCAGCTTAATTAAATGCAGGTTTCATTATTAATAATTTTAATTTAAGCATTTGATAACTGAATGTTAACAAAATAGGTAAAAGTACTTACGATTCCGGGTGAGATTCTTGGTGGAACTAGTGGAGGTGCTCCAAGGAAACTTTGACCATTTTTCCCTACAAGAACGCGCACAGTTTGAAGCGTAAAACTTTGCTTTCTCAGCCACGATGAAAAGTATCGCAGAGTATTGGTAGCAACATATACCTAATTTATTAAGATCAAGACTAGAACTTCTTGCATGTGTTCTGTATGGTCTGGGTGGTGGTGGAGGCGGTGGTTCCTTCTTTGGAGTCACTATAGTAGCTTCTTCAGGAGGTGGAGGTGGTTTTTTTATAAGAGGTCGTTGCACCATTGCACTTGCAGTACGTTGGAGATCATCATCTCCTAACGTAGTACAGCTGCTACTATTACCATTTGCCCCAGAAGCAAGAATTGGTGTCAAACGCAATGGTACAGGATGCAAAATTTTGGGATCTTTCTCAACGGCAGATTTTTGAAAATCAAAATTCACTAATTGCAACCCTGGACTAGTTAAAGAACTGCTAGTTCCAGTTGGAGAATCAACAAATTTTGTCCATTCTTTATTTCTTTCACGAGTACCAGTGGTATTGGGTGGAGTTTTTTGAGTGGTCGTAGTTGGTGGAATAGGTGGTGGACCAGTCTTTTGTTTAAGTAAAGGAATTAATAAGGGTGGAGGTAAAACATCAGGTAGAGGCACATAATTTCTTCGTAACACAACAAGATGCATAGCCACAAAAAATTCTTGTATACTTAATGCTCCATCTCTGGTTATATCTGCTAGTTGCCAAATGCGACTAAGTTCTCCTAAAGGAAGTCCAGACTTTTTAAAAAATGTCCTGGCTATGGGACCATGTAAAAGTCCCTCAGGATCAAGTTGCAATTGTGCAAATTGAGCAGCATAATATTCGCGCTGTTCATCACTAATTATCCATACTTCTTCAGGTGGAAATGAGCTGTCACCGTCTCCTTCACCTTCATCACTGCTATGACGTTCTGAACTCTCTTCTTCAGTTCCTAACAGCTGCCTCTGTTCTTCTGATACCAGCAATCCTTGCCAACCTCCAGATACAGAATCTAATATTGTTTTACCACCTATATCATTGTTTCTGTCTTGTATTATACTATTTGTTGGTGTCGGTGAATCTGTACTACCACCAGTTTCCCTTGGAGACTCTGCTTCACTTTCACTTTCTGTAGTACTTTCAGGAGCATGACGATGACTTTTCATAGCCCTGTTTGAGTCTGAACTTCTCCTACCATCTTCTTCCTCGGACGCTGGCCAAGTAAATCTTGGTAAAGTGATAACATCCAAAGGCATGGTAATTATCTCTTTACGAATGCTAAGTCCTGCTTGATGAGCTGCTACAAGCTTCAATAGTACATAAAATTGTATTTTTCCAAGATACGCACCAATGTGTGCTGCTTCAGTTCCAAAACAAATATCCAATATCTATAAATCAGAAGAATGTATTTTGCTAATAAGCATAATTAGTATCTTATTTAAATTTATCTGTTTTAAATAAATACTTTTACATTTTTGTGACACTTTAATTACAAACATGCTATTTTGAACATTATACAAAAAAATTAAATTAACAAATGTATCTATTATGCATATATATGAACATATCAAAAATTTAAAAACTTAAATTTCTACTCTATATTCCTACTTTCTTTATTAAACAAATATAGTAGCTAAAACTACAAAATGATTACCTTTAAGTATATTATTATCGAGCTATTTTATTTAAAATACGCTGTTAATCCAAGGTTCGTATTACTTATTTTGAATATATTTTTTAAATCTAAATTCGATGTAAAGTCATTGGTCACTGTTGTATAAACATTTAAAAGAATATATTGAGAAATTAATGTCTTTGTCAATCGGATTCCTAAATGAATATATTTTTTTATGTTTAATAAATATCATAATTTTTATTTTTAAATTTTTTATTACAGATTTTTTTGATAATAGATGTATTGAAAATAATAACATATCAATATTGTCATTACATCAAAATCAATCATTGAAAAATATTTTATTTGATTTATTTTCGACTAAAAGATACAAAAAAGTAACTGTTTTGTTCGTTATTTAACTACTATGCTTATAATCTTCTCGTAACAGTTCTTTAATCCTAACCTTCATGAGGTATTGTAATTTGCCGATATCACATCATATTTGACAAATTAAACGCCCACTTCGATACGATTAATGAGATTTTACGAATTCAATGTCGTGACTGCGCGTATGACAGAAAACTAACAGCTGACAGACTACGTGCAATGAGTAGATATAATTTACCTTCATTGTGACAACTCCTGGTAAACTTGCCGAGCGTAGTAGTTCGGCAACTTTGATCATCGACACACTGTCGCTGTCTGCATTTTCACGGCAATAACTAAAAATGTCTTCGTAATATTGATGTTCGGTCATCGTCAGATGAAGACTCGCCACCGTGATCGACTCCCAATCCATCTTGGCGACAAGTTAGAGCGGAGCAATGAACCGCTTCTACACTCGTTACGTGCAAACTGGGTCCGTTCTCTTTCTGTATTCTCCTTTTCTCTTGCTCCTTCTATCTTTTCTATCCTTCTCCGTCGTTGTCCTTCCGTTATTGACACGATCTGCTTCACAGGACGGTCGTGATCAGTATGTAGTCACATTGCACGATAATGTTATGATTTTGATGAATCCCTTGGGAACGTAAGACACACCATTTATAGACTACACCCCATGTATCACAAAATTACCGCTCGACCGCCATCTTTCCGTGCTCTCGGTGTTTGACATTATTATAATCCATGTGCGCACACTACTCCAACCGCACAACTGACATTTCTACGGTATGTGCGCATTAACTTTACCCGATTATAGCGCCCATACTGCGCATGCGGTCTTCTACCATGACAATAACGCGGGATTTTTCATTTTTTTAAATTATTTTATTTGGTCAATTCTTTATACGCTTGACAGTACAATTTGATATTATAATATTTTTCTTCTTTTCAGTCTCTTGTAACATATTTTACGTATATCGATCATATTACAAATGAACAATTATTTTATTCTTATAATATTTCAATCGTTTTCACTACTTTTGTTTAATCGTGTTTTAATCTTGCTAAGACAGAATGGTTAAATTATTTTCTTTTTAAAGCCAATTGTGTATTCCCAAGTTTCAGGCTATCGTTATTACAACATTATTAAGTAATTAATATTACTATCTTTTTTAAATATAATATCAATGATATAAAAAAAGTAAGTAACTGTTTTGTTTCACATTCAATATGCATTATCTTATACAAGTATATGTATCAGAAAAATAAGTGTTTAAACTTTCGCTTCTTTGAAAACAAACGAGAAATGTTTTAACAGAGCAAGCTGTGTTGCGAAAGAAAAACCGTAGAACGCATACGATGCGACAACAATGCAAATTGTTGCGTGACTAGAGCGTATTATTATGATCGATCCTTACAAATATACTCGATTTCGAATCTAACAATTTTACATAAACTTGATGCAATTAGTTATCCGTTAATCTAATAATAATATGAATTGCAGGTGCGCAACGAAAAGTCATCATGAATAATTGATACGATAATTCTTCGAATGCAGTTTGATGTCGCAGAAAAGCATACAATAATGGTATTATATGTTTTCGGTGATCGAAGAAGACGGACATTTCTTCGTATTACCGTAACGTCCAGTTACCGGTTTTTGTTCAGGCGTCTTAAATCGATGCAGCACTGGCGAACTTTCCCTTGGACTACCGCTAATATTATCGAAGTCCCAACTCGCAAAATGTTCCTCGAATAGTTCTTCGAGTTTCTTCGATAGCGTTTCGATTATTTTTACTCGATCATGATCATCCTACGATGAAACGATTAATGAATAAATAATATCAAGAATAAATAACAATTATAATAGAAGCTATGGCATTTGTTAATATGCTAAAAAATTGGAATAAGTCGTAGAAACACTCGATCCATTTGCGGTTTTATTCAAATTCCTATACAGTATAGGCTACAATGTCTTTAGAATAAACATTGAATATCCCGTTTACCGCGGGAACTATAGTCCAATCGCATTACACTTTTACAACTCCGGTAAAAGCCGGTATGTCGATAAATAACAATAGACTACGAACCTTGTGATATAATTTTGAATTATAAACGATACGACGGAAGTCTCTAACCACGTGTTCTACTTTATGATAAACTCGATTCTTCAATTTGTATTCAACCGTTTCCAGGAACATCGGACTCTTAATAACTTTGCAATAATCTTCGATCTGAAACGAGGTTATGTAACCATTAATCTACGATCTGTGTCGATAAAGCAGTGGTACACAAACAAGACTAACCGTGTACGTAGAAGATTGAGTACCATCGCTGCTTCCTGAAGATGGACACTTGAAAACTTCTGCTTCTTCCATTTGCCAAACCGTTTGATGTATCATCTCTAATTTGCTAAGAGCAAGCGGACTAAGGCTTTGCTTTCTTTTCGAGCTGTACCACACGGACCAGCCTCTGTCGCTGGTTTTCCCGCCAAATTTCCCGTCCAAGAATTCGATACAACCAGAGCTCTCTCTCTTCTTACCGTGTTTTATCGCGATTATAGATCTCGATGTTCCCTCTACCGGAGAATCACCGATCTCGCAATTTTTCGTCGTTTTCTTCCCGGAACACTTACGAGATCTATTATGCAAGAGGTAATACGATTTTTCGAAATCTTTTCTCTGACATTTGCGTCCAGGGATCGGTATCACAGTGCTGCAAATCGTCGACACGTTGGCAATATTTAACTTGCTCTTCTTGCAGAAATCCTTTTTCTCCGAAAAGGATGTGCTCAAGGACGCGGATCGTCGAACAGTTTCAGAGTAAGTTGCTTTTCCGACCACGCGTTCGGTCTCTTCCGACGTTGTCTGGTCATTGTTCAGAGAAATGCACGAACTTTTCCTCGAACATATGGTTTGTTGCAGGTTTTTCACCGTCGTGGTCGTCGCGACTGTTGTTACGGTACTGTTGGCTACCAATGAAACGACGGGTGCCGTTTGCTCGTTCTCCGTCACTGAGCTGTTCGACGATTCCGAACTATGTGGAACAGCATTGTTTTTCCGTCGTTTCTGCTTATTCGCCATGTTTGCGTTGTTCAAAGTTTTGATTAACCACGAATCCGTTTTTATATTCGTTTTACGAGAACCTGTTAACGGGTAGCTGCATAAAATATTGCGATATTTAATACTGGAAGAACGGAAGTCTTGCCTTAACACGACACGTACTTTTGCGTTTAAATTTTTGACACGGTTATGAAACAAAAAGCAATGGGATTCGATATCCGAAAGATCTATGCTACGAAAATATAAAGCTCTCGAATTTCCGTCCTTCTAGTATCATTAAAGCGATTAAAAATTTGACTTTAAATTTAACGCTCCGTGTTAGAGTACCGTTGAACATTGATACAGCCGTTATGCAAAAATGTGCACGTATTTATTTTTTCACCCGCAAAGTGACGCGTAAAGAACGAGAAGTTTCGAATGTGGATATTCTTCTGACAAAAGCAATATTTAGAATACACCTTAAGCGATTATAATTATTACCATTTTTATTACCAGACAACTGTGAAACCTCGTTGGTACTCGTGTTGGGTGAAAAATGATTCGTCGAGCCCGAGTCGTCCTCGGATGCCTCATAACTCGAAACACCTGGGCAACCATCGTTATTGTCTTTCATGTTTTTCGCGAAACATTCCTCTATCTTCCCCTGATTCTGCGCCACTTGGGACGCCGTGTCTTCGTTATCGTCCTTTTTAACAGGTTCGCACTTCTCGTTACCATCAATGCCATCATCGGTTACCTTCTTCTTCGAGTCCGTGTCCTCCTTCACGTTCAACGCCTCTAACAAAATTTCAGCTGAGGCGCAAGCTGCCTTCCAAGTCACGTCTTCGGACACCGTGTAATTGGTGATGTCGGAGCGTTTCAAGATCCTGGGCGAATTTTCGAGGGAGAAGGTCGGCGGTGGTACTATGGGTGTTGCCGGGAACGGTAATTTTATCGTGCTGGCAGAGGTATTGGCACTGGTGGGTACTAGGGTCGTGGTAGGTCGTGACACAGGGGTTGACGATGCCGGAGCACAGTAGGTTTTCTCTTTATTGGCGTAATGATTACGATGATTGTTTCCAGATCCATTGGCAACGTTTCGAGACGCGGAGTTCTCTAAACGACGATTGGATCTTCTCTGATGCCTCTTCTTTGGCACGTTATAGCTTCCTGGTTTCATGTATACTCGAACGTCTTCGGAGCTGTCGTACTCTTCGGGAACTTGTTGCACGTGGACGCGATTATTGATCAAATTGTAAGGGTTCCAAGGTGCAGCTTGAACGTTCTGTATGTTTTGCAGCGTTTGGAACTGACGGTTCGTATCGATTTGCAACTGCCTGATACAATTGCCTAGATCCATCGTGTTCTTTGACATGTCTGGTCGCGCTGGCCCTCGTGGTATGACAGTTTCTGCATTCACGTCGGTCAAGTCCATGAAAGGGATCTGTCGGTTATCGGAGTTCCTCATGCTGGCGAACCAAGCTGACAAGTTGGCTGTCATCTCCTCGGATGATTTCTCCGGGATGCTCGGTTCGATTTGGCTGAGTAACGTCATCTTATCTTTTGGCACTGCGGCTAATTCTAATTGGCTCGTGGACGATTTGCCAACGTAAACTAGATCCATATTTGTCTTATTCCTGCGATTCTGTTCGAAGCTTTTCAAATTTTTGTTACCGTAATTTACCGCATACGGAGGGCAAACAGCGTAACTAGGATAAAAATTTTCATGGTCGTTAGTAGAAGGAAAGTACATAGATTCTAAGCTAATCGGAGGGTTCAGGAACGACGATTCCACCCTCGACAAACATTTCTGAGCATAATTGCTCTCACAATTTTCATCTAACTGACGTTGCAGTCTGAAAATAGTGTCGACGTTATCTTGTGGCGAGACTTTATTTTCAGGGAACTCTTGTTTCTTTTCCTTGAATAACCATTGTCTCGAGGAATCTTGATTGCTTTCCGTGAGAATCTTGCTTCTCAGGTGGAAAAATTCCGCGTTCAACGATTGGGCCGACGTGTCGGTTTTAGCAGACGACGAGCTTCCTCTCGAGCGAAATCTACTGTTCGACTGACCCCCAGATTCCGCGTACCCTAAGAACATATCAGGCACGGATTTCGTGCTGTCTATTGTCGCTAGATTCTCAGTAACGGTCCACTTACTTCGTAATTTAGACTCTTTTTGCGACGACTGTTTCTCCTGGCTGACGTTGTACAGGCCAAAGTTCCGCAGGCTGCCGGTCGACGACTGGGCTGCCTTAGAACCGGAATCTTGGCCGTTCTTTTTACTATTGGGCTTCTGTTTCGACGTATTCGACGTTGATGACGGATCAAACAAGTCGCGATTCGTGTAAACTGAAACGTCACCTGGAAAAGAGGTTCCAAATGATTCTGGTTTCTGCTCGAAGTTAGAAGCATCGCTGCTCTCCTCGAGCTTTAAGAAAGTTTGCACGATCTGATTCAGCAGCTGGTGAGTACTTTCTTCCCATAGACGGAAGCACCTGAGCAACTCGCAGTCGAACTTCTCGTTCAAGCTGGGATAGTGTTGCTTGTTCAGGTAATTGTCGAGGATCAGCCAGCCGTTGCTGATTCGTAGCAAAGCGTTTATCAGGTCGCTTGCGAACACGCGATCCCCGGCAAAGATCGGGAAACAGGTGGAAGACTTGGTGACCGCCGTTTTAGTAGCCGCGGAGAGATTATTCAGCCAACCGCATCTGGGATTCGACTTGGAATTGTTATTCAGAACGATTTCAGCTTCGGTGCATCCCCAATAGATGACTTTTCTCAGCAGCTCCGGGTACTGTGTGCTATCGACGCACGGTCCGTCAGTCTGAGTGGCTATTGACGTGCCAGTTTCATAATCCGAGCAAAACTCGGTGAACCAGGAATTCTTGTTCGAGGCTGTGTCGCCAGCTCCGCTGAACAACGGTGTCGAATTCGACTTGTCGTTCTTCGTTTCTTCCTTGTTGATGTCGTTCGAGGATATGTTACACAGCGCCGAGACCATCTTTTCAGCCTCGATGGTGAAATCGAAACTGGCTGAAGATTCGTCCGAGTAATGTTCCTCCTGGGTTTTCGTAGACACGTTCGTCGCAGTTTTATCCAACGTATTCGTGACTGTCTCGCGGTTTGTCTCATCGTCCGTGCTCGGTTTTATATTGAACGAGGGCGTGATCGCTTGCGACGGCCAGTCATTGTAATTTTCAGAGGATATGGGCACGATCTGAGAACTGCTGGCAGCAGGAATCTTGCTTTTGCTGGTTTTCAGAGGCGAGACGTCGAACGTGTTGGAAGAGGCCACAGGCTTGTCTCTTTGCAGACCAGCGAACCCTAGACTGGCAGGAGGATTAGGGTAGATCTGATTGGAGTGAACTGTTTGAACAGGGCCGGTGACTTGGTTGTTCGCGAAATTTGTCGCAGTGGCGTAGGGACCAAGATTGGGAAACTGAAACGGCGTGTTGCCATTAATTGCTTGCAGGTTGCAGGTGTTCGTGGCTGAGATATTGTAGTAGGAGCTGTGCGACGGTTGTTCTTGCTGTTGCTGCTGAATATTTTGTCGGTCTTGGATTAGACAGAACGTTTGTACATCCGGAGGCTTAAAGTAGGGCTGCGGTATCAACGCGACCCCGGAATTGTTGTACTGATCACCGGAAAACGAGCCATGAGTGTACGTCGAGGAGGCAATTAAAAACGAGGTAGTCGGCGCTGGTGGCGGAGCACTATTCGTCGTATGATCGTATAGTATCAGTGGTTTCGGATTGTAGGATAACTGTTGCTGAATGTGTTGCTGCTGCTGCTGCTGCTGTTGCTGGCAATATTGTTGATTTCGTACGAGTTTATTCTTCGGTGGCCATCTGCTGCCTTTGCCTATATTCATGGATGGGTTTGTACGAGAATCTTAGAAAACTGAAATCATTATATAACATAAGTACGTCATTCGATACTAGGGTTAGTTAACGTAAGTAATAATTCCATAATAATCGGTACTTTGTCATTTTATATTAGGTCGAGTCATAAGTAATTTTCGATGCAGTTAGGTAAAATCTATAGTTCGTATCTACCTATTATGAGTCGTATTGCATGCGTTGCAATCAACTGTTAACCGCCACCTCGAAAAATTAGGGAAATTTTGGAGTATGAGTACCTCGCAATCTCAGAGGATCGCATGTTAATCGACACGGGTAAAAATCGGGCCTTTTTTAAACAGGATTATAACAGGCGATGAAAAATGAGTTTTATATGACAATATCGTCCGCAAAAGACAGTAACTTGATAAGGATCAACCATCCCGATCAGATCCGAAAGCAAACATCCATGGAAAAAAGATTTGTTTTGAAGATTCTGAAAGATTCTGTATGATGGGATTGTCGAGGTATAATTCAGTATGAATTGTTGAAATGAAATGTAACAATTACCGCGGATAGATATGTCCAGCAGCTGCAAAGAGTGCAAGAGAAACTCTAGAAAAGCATTCGTGAATCGCAAGAATGTCGTTCTTTTACACGATAATGCGCGATCACATACGGTGACTAAAGAAAATATTCTTGAGCTTGGATGGTCTGATTTACCACACCCACCTTACTCGATCCGAGTAATTTTTGAATGGATAAATCTTCAATTAACTACATTTTACAAAAAAGGACTTGATAAACTGCCAAGAAGATGGGAGAAGGTCATATATAATACTGGTGAATATATAATAAATTAATATGAATTTTTTATTTAATGAAAGCAAAATAAATGTCTGAGAAAAAAGCGGAAGCTATTTATGACTCGACCTAATATTTCCCACAATTTATCTATATGCATTTATTCTATTTATTCTTATAGGTCGAACGGAAGTAAAGACAGGAATAATGATGAAGAAGCTTGGTTAATTTGGTTATTAACGACCGAGTCAGGAATTTGAAGAGTTACGACGAAGGAAATTGGTGTTTTACATTTTATAAAATTTATCTTTATCCTATTTACTCTTATAGGTCGAACAGAAGATCTCGGAGTAAAGAAAAGACAGGAATAACGATAAATGGTCATTTAATGACCAAGTCAGAAGTTTGAAGGAAAAATTGCAGAAATGGATAACCGTCGAGTTAAAAGAATGATTTTATTCGTTGAAGAATGAGCTGATTTCACGGCAATATTTTTTTAGGTGATGCGGATCTGAAGGAAAACGTATTTACACCTTGTATATGCAAAGGAGCAGGATTAGTCAGACCAGTATTACGCTGCGCTGCTGGATAAATACACGTGGAGTGCAAACCGCTTCCACATGGTTGAAGAGTTAACGCTGGATTAGCAATAGGACCATAAAGAATTTGTTGTTGCTGTGGATGTACGAGGGACGACTGGGTTGACGTGGACGGAATCGAAGATTGTATGGACGATCGATTAGCTCGTGCGGTTGTAGGGTGCATGATCCACCTAACCCCGGCTTGAAAACGATCCTCTCGTTGGCTTCTCGCTTTTCAACGTCTGCGTAAAAAGAACAACGTGCCAGAATTTATCTACCAAACGTTGCCTATTTATAATTTTCAACTGACTCGTAAACACAGCGGCGCACGATAGCGTGTTCCGCATTGACAGAAAAACGACGGAAAATGTTCTTGACAAATCGTATAGTTAACAACGTGTTTTACAAATGAAATGAACCTAACCACTATGTCAGCTGTTATCTGACACGTTGCTAACCTATGAACATTTTCTGCCGATTTATCTTATCGATAGGAAATTTCAAACGGTTTTCGCTTTACCTGTGTCTCGAATACTCTTTTACTTTTCTTGAATGAATCATTTGGGTTTAAACGGTCGGGCAATAAGATACAATGACGGCGGGGCAAGTCACGAAAAGTAAAAGAACGTGTTCATGGGGACGGCAGGTAACGTGATAAAATCATATTGGACTTAATTACATACAGGAAAATCAGATAAAGGAAAGGATTTAAAACTCTTAACGAATGAACTTGCGGTTAAATTCAAGAATTCGATGCCAATCCACGAGTTTCCGAAATCGTTTCACTCGCTTTTTCTCGAGTTAACAAATGTACATGTTATCGTTTTCCTCTGTTGCTTTTCTCGCGCAACGTTCCTTTATTCACGGAAACGAATCGAAATTCCTTGTAAACGAGAAATGACCAAACTTATATGTACATACTGAAAGGCAAATAGTAATCTAAGAAACGAAAAGTCAACGAACACCGCGAAGAAAAATGGCAGATTACTGGCTGTTGATCTAAAACAAAATTCTCGGCACGGAACAATGAAACGAGCGAAAAAATTTGACGCACGGTTCACGAATTTTTCTCCACCAATTAATCTGACACGAACGCGTTCTAATCCGTTCGTTAATTCCGCGTAAACGCGAGCGTGCTGTAAAATCATCCACGGACGCGTGTCGGATACGCGTAAATTGGAAAATTCCACGGCAATTCCAAAGAGAAATCAAATTACAATCAATCAGTTTTATTTCGTTCAGATACAAGTAGTGTAAATCGTGCTAGACTATCTAATGTTTCCCATTTTTCTTCCGTATAAAATGTTCCATTGAAATTGAATCAGCCTGGATTAATGTAAAATCGATCTTCCGCTCGTATATACGAATCGTTTTACACATCGTTTGATAGGATAAAGGAAAATAACAGACCTCATTTATTCCGCAACGGCAACCCTGATATATTTTTCTCGCTTCGCACAAAAACATATCATACAGATGTCTTTTCGCGAAGGTTGTCACAACATATAGACTTTCAACAAGTTGCGTAATTGTTATATGTGTAATATCATTCTTAAGCTCTACGCAGAAAATTGTCGAGTGAACACAACGTGACTGTCGTCACACCTTCAGCACCTAAATTGGAGATTTTTTCAAGAAGAATTATGCATGATCGAGGAGTGCTCGCCAAGCTGTTCGACATATCGCAAAAAGTACCAAAAGTCATACCGTTCCTGAATCCCTGCACGATATTATTATTATTTTTTTAAAAGCTTATCAAAGTGATGGAATTAGCTTTTATCGAAATTTCAAGCGAATATCACGGGAAAATGTGTACAAATAATTTTGAGCGATATTTCTTTCAAAAGAGATATTTTTTCTTTTCTCTTTTTTTTTTTTTATAAAATACGTTTTTGTATATTTCTTTCAACGATTGGAATTGGTGCGTTTCGCAGTTCTCCTGTAAACGTTTTTATTAACGATTAGGAGCAACGGGCTAATATTAATTTTTCTCCGTGTTATACTTCACTTGAGAAACGTCCAGGCAAATAGGAACAGCGTGCACGTTTTATCTAAATCTACTATAGTATTGCTTACAGTTCCGAAAGGTCCCAGTGGCCGATCGAGATAAAAGAACGAACTTTACGTCTGAAATTTCACCTTCGAATATTTGGTAATTTCCAAGCTGATAAAAAATATTCAGGCACTATACGCCCGTGGCAGTGTATGCGTCAATTTCCGGTCATCTACCTACTGTTCCTGTAAATATATCACGCTGATCGATAACCGATATAGATAACACACGGCTGATTCGAACAAATAATAAATCCTTTCGAATCTAGCGAGAAATAAATTCTTAGAAAATTATCAAAATTTTGTATCGCAGATACAAGCGTTGGACGCAAGAAACGATTTTTCAGGATGTCGTAACAGTCTGAATTGGTATATCACGTGTGTTATATAGACAGCGATTAGGTTGGGTCAAGTGGGTTGGGCTAATAGAGCCGAAGGTTCAGAGGGATAAATGGTATCCAGGAGGATTGATAGATACAAAAGTAGATAAGACACTTTTCCAATTACTGTTATACATATTACTGGCCGTTGCCACGTGTATATACATATAATAGATACAATAGCTAAACGACGATCGGAACTGACGCATACACACCGTCACAGATGTGCACGTACGAGTACACTTCGACGCATCGTGGCGAGAATTTCGTATCGATATCTCGGGAACGTGAGAAATATTCAAAGCTGAAATTTTAGGGCCAAGGTATGTCCTCGATCGGCTACTGCAGCTTTCCGGAAATTTATCCCTACTATGATCTTCGACCGTTGGACAGGAGGAAGCCACTGCAGCGTCTCTAAAATTTCAAGTAAAACATATTCCCATTGAGAACTCCTTCGTTCCTTCGAGCATTTCGAGATCGCCAGCGTTTGTTTTGCGAGATGTACAGTAATATTCTAAACATACGCAGACACGTCGCGTTTTGAAAACGACGGTTTTCCTTGTCCCGTACACTTTATTTATCCGCGTTGAAAGTGTGTAAGAGGTACTTCCTGTGAAACGCGTCGTCTCGTCCACTCTTGGCTTACTTCCGTTCCATGAGAAAATGCGAAGTCGAAGCTGCTTGCAGGTACCAACGATCTCGAACGTATCTCTTCGTGGACTGGTCGAGAGTATGTGAAATTTTCTGATAATTAATTACGGATGTATACTAGAAGAACACTGCCAAGAACACAAGACAGAATCAGAGATGTCGATGATAAAACGTTTGATGTCGCCGTATTACAATAGTCTGTTAAACACGAACAGACTTCTTGACGTCCCCCGAAACCGCTTCTTTGGTAACACAATCCTTTATAATTCGACTCGTCCCATCCGCAGCCTCTTATGACTCGGGTATCAGGTGGAACTGTTTCAAACACACGTGATACAGTTATTCCATGTTACGTACTAAATCATACGATACGCTGAAGCTAACAAGCTGTACATTAAATGTATATATATATTACGAATCAAGCTAGAACGGAGATTAGACCTGGAATTACCTGTGGGCAAAATTTTCGTGGGTAAAATTACGATTTTCGTTTAAATGCTGCTATCCAATGCCACGTGGGTACATTTAAGGATAGGTACTGTAAGCTTACTGCTAATCGCGAAAAATCAATAAAAAATTTTTAAACTTGTACCTCCACTTCGAAGAATTTGACATAACCTAAAATAATCTTACATGAAGACTGGAAGGCCTATAGGTCAACGATTTAGATCAAATTTTGCACATTGGTAAATTTTGACAATCGATAGTTTTTTAAATATTTACAATTAAAGCCCCTATAATGGTATATTTTCATAAACAGGGAAACGAAATCTATCAATGTGCAAAATGTGAACTAAATCGGTGATCAACAGGCTTTACAGTCTCCTTGTTAGACTAAACGTAGGATAAATTATAAGAATGTTTACAGATGAAGGTAAGTTTGAGTTAGACTAAATTTTGTATTATTCTATATTGCACGGAAATTCGCAGTATTATAGAACTTCATACGTCATTACTTCGTAGAATAGTTGCTATAAACAGTCTTCCGATAGGTAGAGATCAATGATTTTTGTAATCAGATCCACCAAGGTCGGACAAGTCACTCGTGGCTATGATTGTCCCACGAATGCACACGTATAGCTTAGTCTATGTAAAGAAAAAAGTTGTTTAAAATATTATTCTTTATGAGGCGTTATAAATTATAAATCATAAGTTCATCTAAAGATGTAATTAAAAAACCAATCTGTAATGGAAAAATGTAAAACTGTTGGAAAGATTTGTAATTCAAAGCGTCATAGTAGTTTACCTTGTTTAAATAAATAGAACTAACGTTGTTATACCTGGCACCGTTTGATTCGATTAATTTTTCATTCTCCTATAAAGCATCCTCAATTAAAAATATTACTTTTTCCAAATTTTTAGAAGTCTGTTTATTTTCGATTAATTTCTTTTACTTTTTCAGTTGTTAAAATTTATAATTCCTTCTTTTCCCTAGCAAAAATGGATAGAATGCGTTAAATTCGAAACGTATATGATTTAAATTAAATTTCGCACTTCACTCTTGGATCATGGGTAAAGCCAAGTTCGCTTAGGTGATTCCAGATCTATTCTTCCTTCTAAATTTGTTAATTTTACTAATGGTAACACGTATACTATCGTGTTACTTAAAGTGCTGTAGTAGTAAGCATTACGCTAATCACGCTGCTGTAACATGCTTGATAGTGTACTGTAGTTTTCCACAACGTAATAAGGATACAGTATTAATCTGGGTTAATATTGGGAGCGTACTCTAGCGGCAGATTACTGTATTAAAGTTACTAGTCTTCTAAAAGCTTAGTACTATTACAGCTATCGTAATTACGGCTTCCTGTATCAACTTATCATTGGATGGTATCTTCTTTTAGAATAATATAGTCGAATATAAGTCGTAGTCAGTGTATCATGGTAAATAAAAAATTCCGAGATATTTTGTATACAGATAATTCTTTATCGCAGGAATAATTTGAATATTACTTACGTCCATTAACGCTAAACTCAATGACTTGGGTGATTTTTCGGCACATAGTATACTTTGCGCCGTTCTTGAGATCCGAACAATCTTTTTTGAGGGCATCAGGTGGCACATCATCGGCACATCGACTATCATTGTGACTGTTACACAGGTAACATTGCATCGCGTTTACACCTAAAACATAAAAGGAATTTGATCGAAAATTATTCAACGATTACGTGCAATTAAATCGATGTAATTTTCATTTATTTCATCGACTAGAAATTCGGAAAATATCTTGCAATATTTTATTGCAAAAAAATTTCCACGATGATCGTTTTAATGCGATCATTGTGCATAATAAATTTATTTATAGTTCAGGAATTATAATACGAGGTTGCAAGAATATTATTAGGTTACTGATAACAGAGGTCGCTGCAAAATGAAAATAATGTAGCAAGTTTTATGTTAACAGGATCACGGTGTCATCTTAAATGTATGCTATATCACTTCAATTGAATAATTTGTAGTCATTACGCATACTGTTACGTATCTGTTTATATAGGTCAACATTTTTGACGCACTAAAATTGCTATTAAATCTTGTATATGAGATTCTTTTTGTAAATGTCCAGCATGTATTTTACGAGTATAAAAATCCGGAAACTCTCTAAAATGATGTACATTTTTACTGAAGGAAGGTTCATTGTACCTCCGACCCTAAGTGATATAAAAATCAATGCAGCTATTTGCCCTAGAAAGGCACAGCCACGATAAGTTTTCGTGCTTGTCTTTTCGTTTTTATTTCGTTTCTACGATTATTCATATTTTCGAATGTAAGAAAATAAAAATAATAAATATTTAACGGTATAATTTTAATTTTCTCATTTTAAATCTATTTAAGAATGGAGGAAATAGCAAAAATAATTTTTAATTGTATAAATCTAACAATTGAAAATCGTTTTAAAATGTTGTAACAAAATGAATTATTGCAAAAAGACGTAAAAACTTAAAAAATGTAATGAAAGATAGAAAAAGGTAAGAGTGAAAAGAATCATTACACCCATGTTAAATATTTTAGAGTATTCATATTAATTCGAATAAATATTTTCCATTCAAACGTGTTACAATTCATTCGTTATATTTACGATAATCTGAGATTTTTCGCGTACATGAAAATTGCTTTGCGCATAGCTAGTCATCATTGATCTCACTAACGTTTGCACCAGTACGTTTGGTTAAATTAAACCGCGAAATCAAATGCACTTCTCGCTGCGTACAGATTCAATTATCTCAACCGCGGAATAATTGTTTGATATTTACTTCGTCTTATAGCAACGTATGATATTTCACATGCCCGTCGTTATTGTTAAATCTGTCGAGGCACCAACACAGGTTTTAAACACTTCTCTCGAATGAGGAAGCAGGTTGATCCACTTTTCGAACAGAATGTACACTTTATTGACGAGTCCCGGAGAAAAAGGATCATAAATGTAACGAACATACATAAGAAACAATGTCAATCGCGAAGGAATTAAAAATACTAGAAACTGATGCGTATCGATTAATTCCATGCATCCTAACCTTAAATTGAATATAAATATAACAATGAAATAAACTCGGAAGAAAGCGAGAGAATAATAGAGAATCCGAAAACAGGAGAAAAAGATGATAATATAATTGAAACAAGCGTTGATGCACAGTAATCATTTCGTCCATCGAAGAACAAAAGAGAGCATAACGAATTGTTATTACACTTAACAGACCGAACGACGCAATTCAATGTGGTTTACGATGGCAACGCAGTAAAAAGAGTAAGGTAAAAGTCGAAAGTAGGTCTGAGAGAAGGACACGATGATCGATAGGAAGCAGTCTAGTAAATCTGCCCCGATCGTTGAACCAAGGAGCGAGCCCAGACTCGAACCCGTAAACGCTTACCATAAAAACTGAGCACGACCAATAGGCAAAAGACAAGGATGATGGAACGCCTCATGTTGTTTTCGTTATCCTGGCACGTCCTTCAACGAATTACAGCGTTTCTCGTGGTCACTGCCTTAGTGTTTTACACGCGACCGAGCGGCGCGATCGGGGTGCCGGAGTTAGAAAGAGAGAGGAAGAGAGAGAGAGATAGAACGCGATCGCAGATCAAGGGTTGACGAGGCCAACCATTCGGCCTCGACAGCTGCTGATGCACTGTTCGTACTGGCCGTCGCTCGATGCGATTGTAGCGCAAGCCCGCGAACGAAGGCGACGGTGCTTACACCACCGACAGAAACCACGAATACGTGATTGCGCGCGAAGAACGTTAAGGTCGGTAAGACGAGGCGAGACGAACGGGAAAAACAGTTTCGTCCCACCGAATAACCCCAAGGCCCAAACGATCTAGCCACGGTCGAGGAAAAGCTTAGTCGATTCTCGTGCGGTCCGTGATTCCGATTTCTGTTCTACTACATTGCCCAGGTTATTGCAACGATGCAAACGCCGCATAGCGGAATCAATATTTTTGACGGAGAGCCGGAGGAGGGATGCTGCCTAGCTGGGATTGATTTCACGATGCCTCCGTGATTACGCGCGCTTTTTGCTTCCGTTAGTGACACCATGATCTCCGAAGTAAACTTTTAAGTAGTTTACACAACGTTAGGCGGTATTTTTAAAATAAATACGCGCGTTGATGGTAACGTATAACAACCATTGTAGCTCGTACCGAGAATTGAACAGGAATTCTGATTTGGACATTTGTGTTAGTATCGATATGAATTTTAATAGAATATTTTATAGAATGTCCTATATTAATCTGTATCTAAAATTTTGTAATATTTTTTAAAGGAATATTGTATTTGAAGTGAGTTGGTGTTTCAATGGTAGCTATGATAACTTGTGTCCATAATGTGAAAAAATTTAA
>NIJG01000032.1:556891-568256 GCA_002201625.1 Euglossa dilemma | reverse complement strand
GTCAAAATTTGTATTACAGCGAAAAATAAAATTTTATCTTTGGATTTCAGTGGTTTCCTTTTTTTATACCTTTTTTGTAAATTTTTTTACACACAGGTAAGGTATATTAAAATAGTATAATTTATCACTGATGTGTATTTACAGTGGATTCTTTGAATTCGTATAAAATTATACAAAAAGGTATTCTAAAACTCCAAAATTATTTATTCATAGAATTTAAGGGTAATTTATTATTCCAATCAGATTATGGCAATTTAAAAAAAAAAATAGTTATAAAAAATAAATGTAACAAATTATCTAAACAGATGATTTAAATTCGTTATTGAAATGTTGGTTTTTTTATTACTGTCCTTTCCTGGAAAATAAAGTGAACTTAAATATTGATTTTCGTTATTAATTTGGGCCGTCAATCAACGTTGACGAAAAGTACGATTGTTTTGACGGATAAGGCAGGGCTGCAGGTTAAATAGGGAAGGCCGTGGGCGGTACGTAGAGCTTTATGTTCAAATGGAGCGTAAAGTGGTGGTTTGGAACACGCTAAGTGGATAATATCCCTTTTCCTGTGACACGCTGAACGTCATGAAATGTCATGGAAGCTACTGTAATAAGTTGCACGCGAACAATAAGGAAAGGAACGTGAAGGATATCTTTTCATGATGCTATTAAACTTCTGAATCATCATCTTCTCTGACCTATATTTTTTAAGCTCAATAGTAGAATCAATGAAAACGAAATACTTATTTCCATTCTCGTTTTTATATCTTCCTTCTTGATCTGGATCAATAAGCTTTAAATACTTCGTTAGAAAAGAAAAGTCTAATTTACCAAGGTAACAGTTTTTTGTTTGTATAACTGAAATATAGAAAAATTTTTATACGTGTATTGGTACTGTTTAATATTTATCTTAATATTCTTTAATATAGTATTAATCTATTTTGTTAAATATATATTGGAAGATATAGTTTTACTTAAATTGAGAATCATGGAAAATTTCAAAGATTGTCGTTTGTGTAAAAAGCATTCTAACGAAAAAGTGTTCAAATTATATTTGTACAATTATCGTGTTATTAGTTAATGCAAGTAATGAAGTCATTTCTCAAATAAAATCTGTAATAACCTAATAACACTGAAACGGTGTGGATTTATTACGAATTACGTTTGCGATATCATTTTCACTACGTCACTAATCGCAGTTAATGTTTAACTCGTTTAGCAGCACACTGAGTCCCTGACACCTCTTCAGTGATTATGTTCCAAGTGATAAGTATCCTGAAATTTTTTTATAACTTGTAAAACGTAAGACTTCGTAAAGGTGTAACTTTTCATCAAGAATCTCTGAAAAGTAATTTAGAAATATTTATTTACATATAAAGATGTAAATATTTATTATAAGATGTATGTAAAAAAGAATTGAGTTAATTTAAAATTGGAAAAACTTTAGAGTTATACAACAGTTTTAAGTTACGAGTACTTTCAATACTCTGGTAAGACTTTTATAAGTCTTAATAATACCTTTTAATACTTTTTATTAGACTGTATTTTTTAAGAGAGCTGCAGTCGCACTTTTCAATATAAAAATGACAAAGCGTCCAATAACATTCAATCTTTCCTTACGACGCGTCTCTATCATCAATCGTTTTGATGATACATCTTATCTGAATTGCTTGAAATACCATGTAGATGCAAATGCAACGTAAATTGTGGTCATCTGAAAGAACGTGATATTTCTAGTGAGACGCATTAAAATCATGTTGATAACAGCAATCTTACAATTTAAACATACACGAGAATTTAAAATTATATATGTGATAAGTATATAATTAAATTTATTCGTTTTCAATATTACTTCGTATAAAAAATACTCAAATGGTTATTTCGCATGTTTAATATGAAATACATACTTTCGATATTTTCAGCTTCACATTGGTATTCGAGAAATCTTTGTGTCGCGTCGTTTGAGTGACCCAGTAATTTAAAATATTTTTCGTGTAGTGCCACTCGTGTTTATACTATAATGTAGTTTGTATTATGACATCGTAATAATGCTGTAGTTCCTCGATCATTCGACTAACCCCTTGCCTTCTATTCGAGCTAATAGAATAATCGGGAGGGTCTGAAAATCGAGGAATTCTTTCCCGTTAGGGCAACAGGTAAGTACATAAATATATATAAATATTATATAACGCAATACCTCCTTTATGATATAACACGTGCACTATCTAATGCACATATAGATAATAAATCTCGTAAACATTTATTGAGTTACATTTTTTGGAAAAACGTGAATAGTACGATTGAAATAAAAATAAATGAGGACGTCGAAAATTGAAATGTCAAGAAAAACAGCAATATCTGTTTTCTTATCTGTACGTAAACACGATGTTACCGCCACGACGTTCAGGTGGCGACACTAAGTACTTTTGACCCCACTAGCGAGCGAATCAGTTTATAGATGTAGTTTACACTAAATAGCCCTGAAATTGTGTCACTTATAGAGACCCTATTGTATGAGAATTTGTTATACGATTACTTTTTGCTTTACAATCACGAAGTTGCATAATGTAGGTAGAAATCGGATAATTGAAAGATCATTGTATAAAATCTATACTATACATGTATAAAGAATCACTTTTATAAGCTTGTACGATCAATTAGGTTATGTTAAAGACCGGATCGACAGATCATACTGCATATGTAGCGAACACAGCTTTTCTATTACGATGTTCAGGTGGTGGTTATGTCTTTGAATCTTTTAGTCTATATGATATTATATATAACATAACATACATGATATTGAAATTTAAAAGCTAAGACAAAAATTGGAATTTTAATTCTTTCTTATTTTTTTATCTGTTGTTTGTGTGTCTCTTTGCAATATATATATATATTGTATGAAAATAATGTGATTTAGAAAAAAGAATAAATTAAAGTATAAAGTAAATTATTGAGTACACAGACTATTACATTCTTTTGAGTTTGAAATAGCATGTTTTTCATTTATCATGAATTTTTTCAGTTACTGATTTTTTAAAAAATATAAATTCACATATTCTCTTATTTTTATTATAAAAGAATCAACGAAACATTAACAATGTTTTTATGTTTTCAATTTGTAATATACATTTTTTGGCATTATTAAAGTTAGTTTAATAGCTTTTAATTTTATACCTTTTAATATTTATGTTTAGATCTGTGTTCTCTATGACACAGTTTTTTTATAATCACAATAAACTACCCTACGATTAAAATTTATTTTTAATATTGCTTCAGCAAATTAAATTATAGTTTCTTTTTTTAAGATACCTGAAACTTTTGATATTAATATCAATATGCCATCAGTATTAGATATGTAAGTACATCAGTATCATATTAATAGATCGATATCAATATGCTTTGATATCGATTTCATATATATAATTACTTTTTAGAATTTTATTAAATTAATATAAATTATTACAGTTCAATACTTTTAACAAGATGGAATTTAATATAAATTCGTTTATTTTTTTTTATAAATATAATATTTTTGATAATATTATTTACGTTAAGGTAAAGGTTTACAATTTTATTTATTTGTAATATTTGTGAATTGTCATAGAAGTGGTAACACTGTTTTTAATCCAAAGACGCAATTTTAGGAACAAATTATTTCGATATATCGATTTTGTCATATTTATGCTAAGTAAAAAATATTTACTAAATTTCTATGTCAAAGTTAGGGAAAAATTGTTAAATTAAATACGTTGACCTCATTTATCTGGTGTAATATTTATTAACAGATAAGTTAATGCAGAGAAAATTGTGTCAAACATTTCCATACGTGAATAAAACAGGAAACAACATTTTATGCCAGTAAATTATCTGTTTGTCGAGGTATGCTCAGTATAACCTTTCAAACATTATAATCATTACATTGGGCTGTAACATTTATTTTTCTTATTCTTTTAGTTACATATCATATTAATTAAATAAACGGTGATATCACAATATTATAGAATTCTAAGTTACTGGCGAAGTAATCGTATCTTGAATAAATTTGACAACTACTGAAAGATTTAAAATAAACTGTAAATAAAAACGCTAAACAAATAGAAAATGCGAGTGCAAGGAAATGCGTTACGAGTATTATTATTTTTGTTTGTATTTCAAAGAGGTAAATTTTATAAATAAAATATCGTCTTTATCAATGGTAGATAAAACAGAATATGTCTTCTCCAAATGTAGATAAAGTAGATAAAGTAGGAATTGTNCCTTATATTTTATTATGTTTTGCACATATAAATAAAAAATAAAAGCAAAAAATTACATAACAAATATATTACTTAAGATACATTAATAATACGACCTTTTTGCATGTGACGTGTGATTAATATGCGCAAAAAGAATCGAAAGCTATAAAATGTTATCAATGTAACAGTGACAAGGATAAAGATTGTACTGTTAGTACAGTAAACGCAAGGTATTTGAAATCGTGTCCCCCGTCACAACCATTTTGTCGTAAAGCTGTGTATATATGTAAGTAGATAATATATATAATTTTTGCTTTTAAATTCGTTGTCATTGTTAACTCTTTGCACTCGACGATTTTTTGGCTACAGAAGAGTAGAAATTTACATATTTTCTGCTATAAAACTGACGTTACTTTGTTGAATGGTAAATAAAGAATCGTGTACTAATTAACACGTAAAATTATTTGATTTCGATATCACGCATATTATTATATTATCTTAAGTTTAATATATTAATTATTTGGGTCTCCAAAATTTCATGGTGACTGACAGTCGCCTCTCGAGTGCAAAGGGTTAATTTGAATACTTAATTACTTTGCACCCATTTATTAAGTTTTTATTTTTTGTAATATTTTTATTCCGTATATAAAATTAATTTTATTACAAACTGGTCATGTCATTTTTAGATTATTTTATGAATTCCCGGGATTATCTAACAGTACGCGAGTGCACAAAGTGGCTAAACGTTAAGAACAAATGTTATAGAGGTCGTTACGCGCATGACAGTTATCAACTTGTATGCGAATGCAAAGGTGCAGGCTGCAATCAATCTACCAGATTCTCATCGACCACGACCATTTTCCTGTATGTTCTCTGTCAATTTATCATTTTTCTCGTTGGAAGTCCAACTTGACATGAACATATTGTTGAAAGAAAGAAATGTAATCCTTTTAATCGTCATGGCGAAGAGTATTCAATATGAATAGAGTCTGACATTATTAATATATTATGACAAAAATCTAGTGAGTCTAAATGATCGCTTGCATAACAAATACAGTAGCAATAATGTACGTATTTTATTTAAAAAGATATATAATTGGGTCATAAAAATAACATTTTATAAATTAAAAAGAAAGAAAATCGTCCTAAGCAAACGAATATACTGTCCAATTACAATTTTGTAGAATTTATACAAATTAAAAAAGTTAGTAAATAAAGAAATTGCGTTATTTTTTAGCTCAGTGTATCCTCCAAGTTTCATTTGAGAACATTTTATATGCATTTATATATAAATTGACTCTGGCTTGGTAATACAGAAGGAGGTCGATCGCTGTTTACATTCGTTTCTAGGAATTTGACCCGTTAGTATGAAGTGTCTGTATGAAATATGTGTGCGACAAAAAGTCAAAAGAACATATAATAACATGTTCACTTTTCTTATTTTTAATTTTTATATTAAAATTAAAATTCTTATATCGATTTTTAATTTATGTTTAATTATTGCTTTTTCATAATTTATTGAATTAAACTGTTTCACAAAATTAATATTTTCCAATTATATAATATATACATCTCCCCTCTATATACTTTATATCATCTTACTTCAACAACCTCATTTCTTTTCAAATTGTGGAAATAATTGGATTAGTCACTAGGTCTATCTGAAATATATCTTTCATCACTGGTAAAGACTCGTTACTTTTTTCTCCATCTGATATGTTCACGAAAATAGTTCATTCTGTCCTCCTCGTGTCGTGACGTCAGCGGTGGTTTCCCTTCAATTGTTTTCTTCGACTATTCCCCGATTTCTATAAGGCTCATAGCACGTTTCATACACGATTTATCGCAACGTTAATTTAAATGGGAACAATTTGCATGAGTGCATATAATTTTCTCACGTTGTATCAACTTCTTAAAACACTAAAAACGTAAATATATAATTTTTGTAATCAAGAGCCATGCTTCTTCATCTTTTCAATTTTTCATTCCCTCAAGATCACTAGTATTGCAGGGATATATATACATATATACACGTTCTATCATATGCTGTAACTTTAAAGTTCATACTATAGTTATCTGATTTACAACTTTGAACATAAAAAAAAGTAATCAAATTTCAAACCAATGTCACCATGGTTATATACGTTAACTTACACTAGTTACGTTACTAATGCTCTGATGGTAAGTTAGTCGTGGCTGGAGTACAGACGGACTAGTCGGTTATTCCCTCCAAACTCACGACAAATTGTTAGGAAGAATTGTTCGACAAACCGCATTCCGACCAGCCACCCACATCATCCTTATTATTACATCTGGTTGGTAGAACTTTTTCGAAGGAACATTCCGTGGGTGTCGTTGGCTGATTTATCAGCATGAGAAAAGTTTCTTTCTTCCTCTCTTAATGTCTTCCTCGATACGATATTTTTCTGCAAAACAGGATATTTCTCGCGATGAACGCGACCCCACGCAAGCAGCCACCGACAATTGTCGATACGCGCACACGCAGAACGAAAATTGTCGTCTGCTACGAGTTGCACGGCTGTGTGTGTAAACGCGTGTGCGTTCGTCGCGCCATCGCGTGACAGCCGAGGAGACACATAGCGATGTAAACGAGAGGCCATACGAAAAATTGTCGATACGAAGGCCTCGTAAAATCTACGACACGAGCGGCGAATAATAATGTAACGTAAAAGAGACTGGCTACATCCAAGATTCAAACCAAATGTAGGTGGTGTTCGGTCATTCTTCCTCGTCCTCTATCACTCGCAACAGCGTCTCCGACCCTCCTTCGCCGACAGTATTATTACTATTTGGGTCGCGGCAATGTGGCGCCGAGCATCCTGACGCTCCCCGAGCACTTTTCACCAGCTATGCTTTCATTATTGCGCACCAACGATTCTTCCTTGCGGATTACAAGAATTTTCTACGTTTATGCGTAACCCGCTCTCTTCCGAAACAAAAATTGGAAAATTATTTAAACGACTATGAGGTAACCCCATTGTTTGGTTATACTTTAATGCACGGAGTTTTTTTTCTTAATATATGTACGTGTATTCGCATAACTGTAGGGGTGACTGGCGCCATGAAAGCAATTTGTCCTATTTGATTTAACTCTCCAGTTATACGATAATTTTATGTTTCAATATTTATTGTCGCAAGCTAGGTTAGTATAATTGTTTTTGCTGAATTATTTTATCCAAAAATTTTCTATCTTATTGATTATTTGCAGACATTTCTATAGTATCAAATATTCTTAGGGAGTTAATATAGAGGTTATCAAGAGTCGTAAATATCTTACAATTAGATAAACCAAATATGAAGCTTTTATAAACAATCAGTGAAACCATAGGAAAATAAAAAAGGTATTAAAGATAAACAGTTATGTAGCTAAATAGAATTATATAGAAATGTTATGTTAAATAGGAAACATTTTTGTTGATTAGATTTGTATTATTAATACAGTTACGGTGTATTGAAATATACTGTATATCTTAATTTATAATAAGAAAAAAGTAAATTATAATTGTAAATGGTTGTAAAAGGTATTAATTATAATTTATTCTTTGTCAGTATGAAAATACATGTAATATGTTTACTTTTATTTGATAACAATACCATTATTCATAACCATTATATATAGTAACAACATTTATATTATTAACTATTACAATAACAACAGTAATATCATAGTATATTAATAATGAGATTACTATTATATATTTCCTTTTCTTTTAATTTTTCAAGGTATACAGTAATTTGGAAGTTTCCTGTTACCACTTTACAATATCTGAATCTTAACTCCTTTCCTGGTTTTGATAATTAAATAATAGTTAATGAGTAAAGTTCCCATCTACTATCTGAAGTTATGGTGTAGCATAAAACATTACTGTGCTTATTCCGTTATTGAAATATTTCTGACTGGCACATTCCTAACTTAAATTAAAAAATTTATCAATAACTATTTATATTTTCACCGATATATCTGTAATGTCTTTCGAATTCTGTATAATCCGTTATATATCTTCGTGAATTAATTTTTCTAAAATTTTTCAACTATCAATCCGTGATAATGAGTTGCACATAGACATTCATTGTTTCAAAATTCGTTGATTGTCTGCGAAAACGATATTCAACACGCGTTGAACGTATGCCAAGGGCATTATCTGCATTACAGAACATTTCTCAGCTCCGAGGATAACTTGTTACTAGGGTAACGGGTATTATAATGCTGATACCACTTTGGGCTTGAATTTATTGGTTTGTCGTGATGTTTTCTAGCATGTCCTTATGGAGGATTCCCTATGTCTTTAATATGCAAGGTGTCCTGTAACTGGTAGTATAACAGGAACCATGGTGATTTTACATAATAAAATCGGTGGAAAATATTGAACTAAATTTTGTTATACAATGCCATATTTCGACTATATTGATTTTAAATATTTCTGGGTTAGGTTAGGTATACCTAACTATATTTATGTAGTTATTAGGTATAATCAATGTTGTTACGATCTAATATATTTATTTATTTGCAGAAATTAAAAATTGAGTATTATTTAAAAATTATTTTAGCACTTGATAAAATAAAAATATCAAAATATATTAGAAAGTATTCTCAGAAATTCAGTATGAATATCAGAATTGCGTATATCGCAGAATGGAATGTTTTCCATGTAAGTATGTTATATTCTTAATTATTTAATATAACGAACACGAATATGCATGGCGATATTCTTTTAAAGTTTATCAAGGTCAGTTATAGATAAGTATACGTTTATTAACCTTATATTTATATTTGCTCGGAAATATACAAAATTAATTTTTTTGGAAACGAAGGTCTATGTAAAAAAATTTTATCTTTAAAATTTTCTATTTTTAATTTCCTTTTTCACGTAGTATCACAATATTGCAGAATATTAATTTTACAAATTTAAAATCAATTTTTTCGAGAATAATGCTTTATATAAGGAAATTTTATTTTCTGTTATTGACTTATTTTTTCATACAGTTTTATACTTTTTACAATTTTGTTCTACATTTTTAATTTAGAGTAAGGTGACGTTTGTACATGTATATGTATAATCTGATTTCGATTTGGGTAACGTAAAATCAAGAGAAGAGTAAAATTTTTCGAGGGTATATAATTTATTCTTCAAGTAAACTAAAATTTGTATTTAAAAATTAATTTTTAAGAGTTTTTATTCTTTATATTTAAAAACAGATAGTTTCATTACATTTACCCCTTAAATTAAAAATTGTTTTTTGCAGAACACATAATTCCTTAATCGTGTAGCCAGTGTAATAAACAATGTTTGAATAATAGTCAAGCAATTTGCTATCTCCTTATATTATTTTTAGTACTGAATGTGTAATTGACAATAATTTCTTTTAATGTAGCTTTTTAATGAAGTAATTCAATTTTTAATTCACGTTGGAATATCATTTGTATCATTTAAAGAAAAAGAATGTTTGTAGTTCATTAGTAGCATTTTTTGTGCAGTTTCATTAGACCGAAAGTTACGTTATTGTTTGTTATGTATTTTTGTATCTCTGAGACAATATTGACATTTACTCCTCATTGTCAGAGAAAATGAGAAAAAGCAGTTCCCATTACTATTTTACATGGAATAATGAAACTAAAGCACTTTCCTCTATTGCACAATAGAAATATGTACTATATATACGAATAATATATCACAAATATCAGTATTGGAGGAATATCTAATTAAAGGATAAATAAAAAAATTTAATTTATAATGGAAATTTAAATTTAAAGGCTAAAAGATATTAAATTTAGTGTCCTATATAAAATATTGTTGAAATAATTTTATTAACCGTTTATGATAATATTTTCTAGGAATATTGTACTGCTTCATGAATGTATATACTACAAAAGTAATACACACATCATTATCCTTGATGATTGTATTATTCATAAAAAATGTTTGTATAATTAGTTATGAAGGGCAGCTCTTTATAAGATTCTTTAAGAAAAATTATTTTATTCTTCTGTCTCCTTTATTAAAAACTAAAAGAGGAGCTATATGAAAGAGAAAGCTATATTTTATGCAGAATACAGGTATTTTTCTGAATATAAAAGTTTTATGAATAATGCATTGAAATGTTACAGGACAAGGATTTTTAATTAATTTAAAAATCCATCTTTCAGCCTGTTCCATCTTGCAACCTTAGATTTCTCTCTTTAGAATTATGTCGACGACAAAGTGCTGATTAAAGTTTTGAAAAAAATGATATGAACAAAGTATTTCTGAAAATAGAGGTGTACTGACGATTTTTCGTATTCGAGGTTCACTGAAAGATGTCATTCATGAATGGATTTATTTTTTCATTAGTTATAACTACGTGTCTAATAGAATATATCATTGTATATATCAAAAAAGTATTTATCACGAAAAATATGACTTCGAAGAAAAATATTTCGATAAAATGATATTAACTATCGCGAAGTCCTTCGTCATATTTTTGTATGATCAAAAATAACAGAGAGGTGTAGATGCACGAGTTATGCAAGAGGAGAAGATGTGATTGAAATTTTATCACTCTACAAATATATTAAAATGGTACCAGGTTTGCCAAATAGAAGATAAAAAGTTAATATCCAAAAAGATTTCTTTCATATTTAGTTGTTTGGTTTTCTTATTGCAATTTAATAATAATAAATGCTTTTTGAGTCATTTATAATATTTTATATAGTTATGTAATGATAAATAAGGTTTTATAATAGTATTACAAATTTACGTACACGTATATGTAACATGTATAAACGTTATGGTTATTTAAACTTATGATATAGGTAAACATAGATTATATATATATCTATGTAACAAAAGAGTGATGTTTGAAGGAAAGGATGAGTGTGCATGGAATATCAATATGATCGAATTTAGATTGTGCTGAAAAAATGAATACGCGTGTAATCAATGAAATGCGATATGGACTATATATGTATGTGTAATATATGAAAGAAAAAAGGAAAAATGAGAGAGTAAATGGAAAAGTTAGTTGCAATTAAGAAATCATTGCCTTTATAATTATATATTTCTTCTATATTATTACGCGTTCCATTTATAAAGTTTAAAATAAATATTTATTATATTCTGATAAATATATTTTCCATT
>NIJG01000032.1:501361-553958 GCA_002201625.1 Euglossa dilemma | reverse complement strand
GAAGGTTTTAGTATTTAGTAAATTAAATATTTCTTCTTTCTTGTTTGGAATCTATTTATATAGTGTATCGGTTGATAAAATTTTCTGTTTTGAAATGTTCATATTCATTGAAGTTCGTGTAGAAATGTTTTCAATGGAAGTCCATTGCGTACGTGGTAAAAATTATACGCTTCTTCGCTTCGCTTCGTTGCAATGTGAAACGGCCTTAAGGGGTCGAGCTTTTATGGAGTTACTCTACTTCCTCACTTCTCTACTTACTTTCATCGTTCTCTCATTTTCATTTTGCATGAAATAAATAATAAGTTGTTTATATTACAGCGGATATAATATGACACAAAATTGAAAAATGAAATTTTTCTTATTTTTATTAAAAATAATTGAAAATTACATTTTTCGTCATTTTATATTCCTAATTCCTAGTATTTGAGTGTATGCTTGATCCTCTGAGCTAAGAAAATTCTGATCTTAGTGATCTTAAAATAAATTTCTGCAGTGAAAATATTTTGATCTTAAAAGAAGAAACATCGGTAATTTTCCGTACAAAGAATTTTTATCTTCAAAGATATATGTATATATAATGTAACATATTATCAGTTGTAACATATCACCATATTACTAAAAGACAAGTTATCTAAGGTTTTGTGAAACGAAATAATCGAAAAGATACTGATTTTTACTCATATACGATATAATTCTATATAAAATTTAAAAAAATTTTTCAAAAAATGCAATAATTAAAAAATTTCTATTACTCGTTTTGGTTACAAATAACTATTATAGACAATGTTATTATTTTTTATTTCAAATAGCAATTATAGATGATGTAAACTATTTTTAATTAAAAATAATCACTGTCAGAATTTTATTTCGGTTATCGACACTTTTTCTCTTTTATTTGCCTATTGTCATTTTTCATAGTCGTTATAATTTATAATTATTATTATTAATAATATTATTATTATATTTTATAAAAAATAAAAAATACAATGTTCCGTTACTTTTATTATAATATATTTATGATAACTAAAATAAATGTTATTATAAATATTCTACTTACGATAATAATTATTCATAATTAAAAAGAACGTCCATCGTTTAAAATGATCATTAAAAACAATTGAAAACAATTTTTCCTCTCTATAATGATTAATCGTAATTAAAATCATTTACTATTATTCTACAACTTTTCCTCATCTTGATTATAACTAATTCCTATTTTCAGTGTTACTTTGTCCCTGAACAATGGAATGGTAAAGAAGTAGTTTTCGAAAAAGCGTATTTACGTGTTAAATGCCACAAAAATATGGCCTGTGTACTGTTTCTGTCATGGACGTCGCAAACTTTAATTAGGCTAATAGACAATTAACGTTCTTCGATGTATCTATACTTCCCCTCCTCATCAATCGCCACCGCCACAATTTATACGGTTCTCCTTAGTGGTTCGTTACTTTGATGTGAACTACGTGGAACCGTAGTTTGGAATTCTTGCCAAACGGATTCTGAATGTATTTTCCACGTGAATTGTACACAAAGTCTTAATCCGATGAATGTCACACGAGCAATGGTACGTATAAGTGACACGGTTGATTAAACACACGCCAGTGTTACTGAATACACTAACCGCGGAAGTTGTATCATATACCATTTTAGGCAATATTTTTTAACAGCGGTGCAACAGGTAAACGCACATTGCTTCAACCATATGGGTATTTCATGTTTGGCGAAGTTTATAACATTCGAGTCCGGAAACAATATTTTGTATTAGCAAAAGACAAATTGTCTTTTAAACGAGCAAGTATTTGTTATACTGTGATTTAGTTAAAGTTTTATTTTGAATGGCAATAATGGTTATAAAAGAAATTTGTAGCAATATAAATTACAGTAAATATTGAAAATAGTAATAATAATTGTAAAATAATTTGTATCAGTATAAATTACAGTAAATATTTTGAATAGTAATAATCATTGTGGAAAAATTTGTGTTAGTATAAATCACAGTAAATATTTTGAATGTTAATAATAATTGTAGAAAAATTTATGTTAATGTAAATTACAATAAGTGTTTTGAATAGTAATAATAATTATATAAACCTAGCGTGTGTTTCATTATAAATTACAGTGGAGAGTAATGCTATTAAATTAGGTTTATATTACTGAATATGTATATATAGTACATTGCTCTTTATTATGAGTTACAAGAAACAAGCTATATAATTTAATCATTTCACATAATTTCTCGTAGGTGCAGAAGTATATTTTACATGGAAATTACATGGAGCAGTGTTAAAGTTTCAAATTAAATATCTGTTATGTTGTATCGTTATAATATATAACGATATTGTAGAAAATAATTTATTAAACAAATTTTACGTAACAAACATTATTTCAAGTAAGTATTTTGGATAAAAATTTTGCAAAAGAGTCGTACTATTTAAATGCAAAATACACAATTAAAAAAGAATTATTAACATTAATTTACAATGTGATCTATAAAAATAATTAAGTTTATTTTAATTATTTTCGAAAATGTTTTAGTATATGTAAAAGTATAATATATGTAGCAATAAAAGAAAATTTCATATTTAATTTCGTTCGTTGATATATATTCCATTTATTTTCCGGAACTTAAAAAATGTGTATTGCTAAATACCTTAAATTTTCATTAAGTCAACTATCTACTAAAATAGATCACTTATACTAATTGATCGAAAAGAGAAAAGATGCAAAAAATAATAGTTATTCAAACGACTAAAATTCATTCCAAATCTAATCAAATACTAATTTTCTTTTTAAAGTTACGGTATGAATATTTCATTTTGTTACTCGTTCAAACCAAACTCGATGAAATTAATTTCAGTCAATTTAATTTAATGTAATTCAAATCGAATTAGTTATATACATTTCCTATTAAACATTAACTGTAAATTCTGATTCTATTCAGTGATAATCACCGTATAACAAAAGTAATTCAATTAAAAATTCGGTATAAATTAAGAAACTCAAGAAAAGTACAAATTAGAAAAAAATATAACCTCGAATAGAAATTCTACTCGATAAAATTACAAAAATTGCAATAATAATATTACACAGGAAAGAATTATTATGAAAAAGAATTATTGAAATATTGTTCCACGGAGAATGATCTATGGAAGAGAATTAGAGGGATAAAGAAAGCTAAATCTACGCGGCTTGCGCGATTATGCGATCTGCGGTGGAGAGGCTAAAAACAGAGAGGAGTGTAGTGAGTGGCGTGGTGAGTGGCGAACCTCGCAATCTCATACTCGCGATCAGGCTGTCGACTCGACGACAACTCTTCCTTGTGCCAGTGCTTCACCCTCCGTCACGAATCGCAGTTTGCATTCTGCTTCCCGAGAGTAAACTTCAGGAGAAAACTTGCTTCTCACGACTTGCTTCAACGACTTCCGAAATGGCTCGAAGGATCGCAGTGCTAATTGTCAGCCTCGCGCTCGTCTCGGCGGTTCGTTCAGGTGATTATTTTGAAAATTTATTCTCTACGAAAGAATGCGGGAAAAATTTTTAGGGAAACAAACCTCTTTCCTATGGTGAATTATTAGTGAAAATGCAAACAAAAGTTTGTCGATCGAAGTGATGAAATTTTTATTCGATCGTCGGTGGTCAGAGAAACGTTCGTGATCAACTATGTTTACATTGTTCTCGCCAACGGTTAGTGTGATACATGATACGCCTTCTGCAACTTATTTTAGTTCCATGTTGTGGTTATATTCATACGCTTAAAGAAGTTTCGCTGATATATTT
This sequence comes from Euglossa dilemma, assembly GCA_002201625.1. Classification (NCBI taxonomy): domain Eukaryota; kingdom Metazoa; phylum Arthropoda; class Insecta; order Hymenoptera; family Apidae; genus Euglossa; species Euglossa dilemma. The sequence continues at coordinate 550,181 of NIJG01000032.1, read as the reverse complement.
TTAGAGCACACTTATGGATTTGGTGGTTTATTATTCTGAAACTTACCAAAATCATAAAAAATGTCGTAAAGATTTCGATTTAGAATTCTATATAGAAACGGGAGCTTTTCTTAATGTACGTTTCCATTCTAAAACACATATGAACGTGAATACAATAAAATTCGAATTACGCGGAAATATATATATTCAAACAAAATAACTATGACCCGAATAATTGATAATTACCGTTTTTGTGGTATATTTAGGTGAATGTAAATAATCATCAATATAATGTTTTGTTAATTTTTTATATACTTGAAACATATATTTTGGAAAATGACGTATCGTAATTTTTATATTATATTATTGTTATACTATCTATGTAGTGTAATACATAGCTGTATCACATTTTCTTTATCATAATTACACGAATAATATTATAATCGTATTTACATTTCAAATTTATACTTCCCAATATTGCAGATATTGATATAAATGCAAAAAATTTAATGAAAATAAAATATTTGCAATATATTTACAGCCATGCGTTTATAAATTTATGTTATTCTTTCCAAATTTTCAAGAATATTAATTATTAGAAATTATATTTGACACTTTCTAAAATATGAATATTTCGTGTACTATACATCAACTTAGGAGTTAATAATTTATAAGAAAATTTTTATTATTTTTTTATCACAGTATTTTGTAAATTACTTAAAAAAGGATATTTTGTGAACAAGATGTTTATTTACAATAAAATACAAATGATAATGGTTGAAAATTAATTTTAAATAAATGTTGGGCAAACGTTATTGGACCAGTATAAAGGTTTTTATAATAAATAAGGTTTAACTTGTTAATGTATGATTTATTCATGTGGAATATACTATTACTAGNAAAATGCTTCGTAATTAAAATTTAACCAAGTAAAAGTAATAAAGTAGTTTGAAAGAGATATTTCTTGTCTACCAAACATCTGATTTTGCTTTATTTTCTAGTATCGAAGTTTTAAAAATGCAAATTTGGAACGCCTACCGGCGAGCAATCTACCGTACACAAGCCGTTTCCATGGTATTTCAGTAAAGCTTTGAGTAAGAAATTACACATTGCCTCGTTAGAAAATAGTTCACAATTAAACTTTTAATATACAATTAACATTTACTAACATTATCTATAATTAATCTAAAATTAGGTTCATTAGAAATTAGGTTATATTATTTGTAATGATTTTGATATAATTAATCGAATATCTCTCATTCTATAAAATAACATCAATTACTAAAAATCTGTTTTAATTTTACAGACTATTTCGTATTGTGTTTTCCAATTAGTATTAAACTGTTAGAAATAATATACTGTACTATTATTTCATTTAGACAGGTACTGTAGCTAATATTAATACATCTGTATAATATTATTAATTGTATAAAAATTGTAATGCAATAATAAATAACCTATATATCGAATAATATACATATAATATCTTATACAAAATATTATTAAAATTTCGCTGTAGTCGTAATCCTAGTGTATGACAAATTGCTCGTCAGTAGGCGTTCCAAATTTGTCTCATTCATTTTGTCAGTTTTATTAGTCACGAATGTTTCTTCCATTATCCCCTGTTATGTTTTCTTTAGTTATCCTTCGCTTCTGCAATATCATATAGTTCTCTGTAGCAATTACAATTACAGTTATATTTATGCCAGTGAACTTATTAACAGTCGATAAAGTTGCAAATAATTTCTCGGACGTGTATATGCGTTTACGTATGATCGTAGATATAATCGCGTAAGGGGAAACTGAATCGTTTCCCTCGAGTCGACGGCTATTTTCGATCGATTCGAAACAATTTGAAACCAGAAGGCTAGTAGGTTAACTGTGGTTTGTCGAACTACAAGTTACAATTTGTGGAGGGAGGGGGTAACGTCGCAACTCCTGGCGCCACGATACTGCGACCCAAATAACTACATAGAACATGCGTATTTGAAAAAGGAACGCTGGAAACGTACGCTCGATTATAAACATTCTTACAGTACGTAAGCTCGATCCACTGGTTTGTTAGAATTATGTGCGACAGTCGGAAATGTTCCGGCGTCGTAGGAGCGTCTACCAGGCGCCAAAGGAAATAGATTATTTGCTTCTTCCGGGAAACAAACAATCGTTGAATTGAAATGGACTATAATCCAGAAAAATGGCTTCTATATTTTTCCAAGAGGATTCATGCGTAACATTATCTTGGATCCGTTATATCTTTCTCTATTTTCTGGTCGTTATTGCACGAGGTATGCGCCGAGCGAGAATGAAAAATACCTTATACGTACTTACACGATTAATTTCGAAATCTCTATTTTATTCGCATATTCTTTCCAGCTTGGATTCTTAAATTCCTTGTTACGGTCTTTTATCGTCCTCATTTTACGCGACACTTCATTTTATATACCATTTAACGATTTTTCAGTTGCTGCTGTATGTAAAATACAAACTCACGAGGTTGGAAAAAATCCTGGAATTCGTTTTTATGATACCAAGAATTTTTAAGTATCGCTTTACATAGAATTATAAAAGGATAAATTTTTAAAAAGGATACAAATTAAAATTAAGAAAATTAATAATTTTATTCGTTTCTCATGATTTCAAGGTTACAGACTCTTTAAACATTTTTTTTAAAGACAGTGTTTATAGTATATACGTGAATTTTATATCGTATAAAGTTTGACAATTATTAAAAGTAAGGTGATGATATGTATTGTATACTAAAAGAAAGAGTAACAATTATGTTTTGCAGAAAGCTTAAGAGTTTCGTGGCCAGAACGTGTCAAATGCTAGAAAAGGTATACAAAAATATTACAATGTCAAACTTAACAACGTTTGAGTGGCACAAGCGTTGAAGAATCGCGAGATAATGATGGAAGAAGTGACCGTTCGTGCACAATGGGGTGTGAGTTTGCAGATCAGAGTTTATGAAACAAAAAAGCTCGAAGCGTTCCAACATTTTGTTCTTTTTTAGACGACGAATGAGCGTAGGTTTTTCAAATTTTTCAAATTTAAATGATAATGAAAGAGAAACGTATTTTTAGAAACATCGATTGTTCAAAAACGCTAAAATATTATTTTTCCATATTTTTTAAATACTATTCGAAGATGATATTATTTTAATGACTATATTCGAAAATATTAAAATGAATATAAAGCATACATATCATTTTAAGTCAAGATACAAACAACGATATTATACAAAGACACTATTTGGAATACGAATAAAGAGTTATATACATACTATTACTTGTATAATGATTATTAGTATGAATTTTTAATTAAAAATCTGCTAGTAAATNTAATCAAAGAATATTTTTTTCGAGGTAGTATTAAATATTAAAAATTAAAAAGTTGAAAATTATTTTATTAAATATTCAAAATAGCATATTGAAAAACATTTTTAATTTTTGGTAACTATTGTTTCGAATATTTGACAATTTTTATATTATAGGACTAATGTTATTGTGGGACATAAAAAAGGGATCTAATAGTTTGATTACTCCAAAAATTTGCTTATGTTAAGTGTTTAATAGAATTATTTGCAACCTAGAACATATTTCATGCATACATCATTTTAAGTTTTTCTTTCGAAAAATATTCTTCATTATATTTTTCCAAATATTGAAGATAAAACTACGCTAAGAAATATTATTACGTTTAATAATAACTATTTGAATAAAAAAAATATAATATATCATTCTATGTAATAAAATGAACATGGTTGTCTTTGTTTAAGACAATTCTTGAGAAATTACAAAAACAAACTGATATTTATATTAATTTATAGAAAAGCATATAAAATTTTATATGACGCACTCTACGTATCCTATATATCTTGTATATAATAAATAAATGTATGGAATGTCATACAAGAAATATGAAGAAAAATGTAACAGTGAGATATATATTACAAACGACTATTTTTATTTGCAGATGAAAAATTGAAGTGCTACATGTGTAATTCGCTAACCAATCTCGGTTGTGATGCAGATCCAAAGGCACACAACATTGAACCTGTTGAATGCACTTATAACAACATGATTGAATGGCAACAAAGTCTCCTACAGCATAATATTTTAAAATTGATATTTCCATTTTTTGAAATTGACAATTCCCAACATTATCAGGCTACTGCTCCAATGGCATGTGCTAAAACGACTCTCAATGGTAAATAATACATTGCAATTAGTTTTCAATAATAATAAATTTTTAATATAGGTAAAAAATCAATATGAACAAAAGTAAAAGTATTATACAAACATCATATTCTTCTGTTTAGTTTTAAAATTAATTTTAATTACTATTTACCTATAATATAAACAAACGCTTTTATACATGTGTTTAATAATTAATCTACTGTATGTTTATTAGTTAACAAACAAGACATCATAGTAAGAAATTGCCAGACTGCGAAAACAGAGACTATCGACCCATGTAAAGCGATAAGAGGAAAAGCCTCTGACGATATCAACCTGCAACACTGTGATCTGTGCATGGAGGACGCTTGCAACAGTGCAATTACAACTTCACCGAGAATTTTCTTCACTTTGTTATCTGTTCTTGGAGCTATAATTTTGGGTTCTTTCTACAACAACATCGCGTAACCTTTATATATCGAGTTACAGAATTGATTGCGATTGTCCACAGAGATATTTTGCGATCAATTCATAGTGTATTCTAAAACTTGGAAACACACACATATATGCATATACATTGTTCATTGATATTCCATGTCGTTTCACGAGTATGAATCATATAATGGATATTTGCGGCGTAAAACAGAATACAGAAAAGAAATTTAAAGTTCGGTATTTTCAGATTTCTTACCATAGCGATGAAACCACTTTTTTCTATATTTCTTATCTTTTTATATAATTGTTATTATTTACATTTTCTGTAGCAGAATCATAAATTTCTGAGGTATAGAGCTTTAAATTTATAGATCGTTAAGCATTCAAACAGATTTACGTCTACGGAACAATGCTTATTTAAACAAATTAAACCGATTTGTGATATTTATTCGTTATCGCCAAATTTGATTTTAAAAATTTCTGTACCATTCTTTTTCTTTATTGGAGCGATATCCGAAGAATAGAGTCATTGAAATTGAAATCAATTCCAAACAAAGATGTAGCTTTCTACTCAATATATATTTTCTAAATTTTAAGAATAAATTGGCTAGTACATTTTGTATACCGAGTTAAAAAGGTTCGCGTCTATAGCGTTATGTAACGACTAATAACTTTACGGTGATCGAGCATGATGATGCAATGATCATTGCCTGAATGCGTGTTCATTATAAGAATTCAAATGTTATTATATTTATCAAATTACATTTGCGATTAAATTCATCAAGCAGGACCTTATAAGCATAAATAAGTAAAAATATATATATTGTATACTTATATATGTGTATTATACAAACAAAGAGGCTTATCAGATACCAAATTTGGCCAATATTTATATCAAAGAATGCTATTTAGCTTCTCAAGATCGAATATATCGTTGCACGAAGATTCTGCAATAAAGATTGAGCAATAAAATATATATCGAGCGATTGTAATGTTTTGTCGTTGAAAATTCAATCCGTAATTTCCCGATAAACGATTAAATGTGCTTTCAGAAATAAGAATTTTAAACAATGTGCGTTAAAATTGTACGTTATTCGAGAGATTCGCTAAGCGAGATATATCGTTTCCCGTTAATAAAAATAAACATTTTCCTAAAAGATTTCAGAGAAACGATATTTGCGAGAAGAAAAGCAGACTATATATATACATATATACTTCAGGCTTAATGAATTTCGAACTAAAGTGAAATTTACGTACATATGAGTGATTGTTAAAAGAAATGATACATGATGGCGTGCGGTTAAAATTGTTATAATATCATTTTATTCAATTTTCATTTAGTACTATTTGTAAATATTAGCTCGAGCTTAGTTGTAATATTAATTCCCACATTTTTTTACAAGAGTACAAATAATATTACCGTTTTATTTTTGACATGTACCGTTAATGTAATGTTTGTGCACTTTAATTCTAAAAGAGGAGAATTAAAAAATATATAGTAACTAAAACGGTTTGAAAATGTAATTAATTTATAATGTGTTAATTTCAATTATTCAGTGCAGAACCAACTAACCAAATAGTTTTAACGTTTATATTTCAGTATATGTACAAGAGAGATCGTATGTATCTATCCTATCCCACTTAACATCTTGAGAGGTGCGCTATAGTCCTTACTTTTATTGTCAAAGATAAGATAACAGGTAATGAAAAGATTTGAAACATACATAGATTCTAAGGTGGAACCAACATGGCTGGGCAAGTAAGCCTGACGATAATAATCATTCTCATGAATTTTGGTAAGTAACACTTGTAACTTTTAATATTATGTTAATTCTAATGGTATATAAAAGTGTTAATTAAATTTCATATCACATAATTGACAAGTACTGAAATAATTTTATATAAAATTTAATACATAAAGGTATAGTATACATACGTACATAATGCTTCGTCCTGAGAATAATTATTTGCTTTTATTATAATTAGTTATATTATTAGTTCTTANATTGAATAAAGTATTTTATACAATATTTAAAAATATTATTTATTTACTTCAATTATGAAAAATAAACTGGATAAAACTACAAACCATTTTTACCAATATAACAGAATTATACATTGACAGTTTGCAAAGGAAACTTAAATTGTAATTAACAAAGTATTTATGTCAAGATCATAATTTATAAAATTTCAAGATTATTACCGTTTTTCTAAAGCTATATATTTTTACTACACTATACCGTGAATGGTCTTAAACCTAAATTCGACGCTGCACCATATTATGACCTTCAAGTAGCTTCATAAAGACAAATGAACTACGAATGACTGGAATGCAGATATTTGATCGTATTAATTTTGAAGAATAGCTTCTAAGAACAAAAAACTCGAAGATATAATAATAAAATCGATGATATAATTTAAGATTTTAAACCTCAAAATTATTTTATCTCATAAAAGAAAAATTAAAAAACAAAAGCGTATACGCACGAAATTTTTGATGAAATTTTTAAAGTTTCCGAAAAAATACTTGACCTATATATATTTTATCGGCAATCGTCAATATTTACGTGACGAAAATAGTCACCAAAATAGAAGAAAACATATTTTTCTTTATATCTTGGAAATTGTACAATGTAGGAAAAAACATACTGAAATACAAAAATTATACAATCTCTATGAGAAATTTTAACGCTATTTTGCGAAATATTAATTTATTTAAAGAGTATATTAAATATTACTACCCCTTTAATCGATTACTCACGAGTTTTATCTGGGTCGATTTAAAAAACAAATCTTTGGCAAATTCCACTAGATTTTATTTTGAGAAAACTATATAATTATTTTCTGGAACGAGCAGTGTTAATTTGTCTGGAAGAAATCGTGTACTATCCGCTAATAAAAGAGAAGTAGTATTCCAACTACGTGTGTTTTACACAAATTAAAATAACACAAATGCTCGTACTTTTATTACTTGGATGGAATTCAAAAAACATACATTTCATCTGTTCCGTCTATAATGCATTAAGAATGGTACGACGGTTTCGAAAATTGTGGCCAGTTTCTATGTGAAGACGCTTAACTGAAATAAAAAACAAAATATTGAAATAATGAAATATTTAAATAAATAAAAAGACGAAATATTTGCTTCGATTTGTTACAGTTTTATAAATTATGATAAAATGAACAGATCCAATACAACAAATCAATATACATTTATAATGTATACAGTACAATATACAGTATTATAATATATCATAATATTTCAATTTTTTATTTATACATACTCAAAATATATTAGCGTAAGCTAATAAACAACAACATTACGAAAATTAATGCAATTTTGAAATCCAATAAAGTATGATCTTGTTATAAATAAGCACATGCCTTGATACAAACAAATTGTTAATCATAATATTTCTACATGTTATGCAACACTTTCTCTAATCACTCTCATGTATATATAGTAAGTCAATTTACTATATCTATTTTATTAATTTCTTATTACAAAAAATTTTATACTCGATAGTATTCGATATAAGAATATCGTACCAGTAGTAGTTTGCTACTAATAAAAAAAGCTTAAAAGTATATAAAAATATATATACATGTTCTTAACAATATAGTTCATAAAAATAATAATGATTTACAATCGATCGAAATTTCTTTCGACTTGACTTCATAACCTCTTAAAGCAAGTGTAATTGTAACAAGCTTGCCAATTTAATTTATTTATTGAAAAACTATAGACTAAGGGAGAACAATCGAATTATTTGACAGAGTACACGAAAGGAGTAAACTTATGGTGTTACGAATGTAATACCGATATAAACAACGGACATACAAGAGAATGCAACGATCCTTATATTCCAACACCTTACTTCGACTTAGTTCTCTGTCCACAAAATGAGTCGCAGCATTGTCTGAAAAGCGTCATCGATTGTGCGTATAAAGTACCATCTAGCGGTAGATTACCGTTGCGTGCGCTCACCTTCATTACGTGCACGTGTTGCAGCATATATGCGTTCTACGTGCTTGTATTAACGTTGATTACATTTGTATACATTTCTACATACTAAATAGGATTTCTTGATGGAATTCAAACAAAGTTAAAAAATATCTTCGTGTCAGTAAATTTTGTATAAATATTTATGAAATATTAGGTTATGTATGGTTATTTATGTATGAAAGATCAAATAGAAAGTCGAGGACTATTAGACAAGACTTTTAAATCAAGTTTTAATTCTTTCTTAATACTTATATTTTATTACTTATACTATCTTCTTTATTTTAGTTCACCGGTAAAAGGATGAGATACAATGAATTTGACTGAGCTGTTTGTAACGTGAAACTCATACTCAATTAGGTATCAGAAACAAATGAAGAATTTTATACAAAATACACTATATAAATACATACACATTACAATATATGCATTGTATTTGCTTCCGTAAAATTTTTTCGAAGTTTTGGTGTCATCTTTGGTTTAACTATAAATCTGGAATTGTTAAGTTATAGATTTTTCTAAACTTTAAAATACTTCAGGTATTTATTTTCTACTGTAATTACATCTTTTTAATTTCTCATATAGCATTAAGAATTCTTTATTTATTAATAAAAATAATTCATTATTAATTTACACTTTATTAATTACGAATTATTAGAATAAGTGTAATTTGGANTAATTTTTTCGTAAATAATTTATTAATTTTGATACAAGGTATTTTATTTTTATAATTTTTTTAGAATAACACAATATAATATTTCTAATTATTCTTTGTAACTTTAAAAGCTATTATTACCTGGATATTAAATAAACATCAAAGTAGAAAGCTTTTTAAAATTATAGAAGGTTAAAAAAATTAACGAAAAATTAACACTAGAACTCCAAATCTCAAACATGTATCAAAATATATTATACTGTAATTAATAATAACAAAAATAATGCGGAGAAAATAAATAAATAAAATTTCTATCTTAATAGGAAACAATATTAATTTTGTCAAGAGCAATTGTCTACATATTTTCTGGAATTAGAAGCACAAAAAGTTGAAATTCTATCATTCTTACCATTTTGGTAATTCTAGTGTTAATTGTTAACAAATTATAGATCATGATTTGCATTATAACACAAATTATTTTCGAAGTTATGAAGGTGAGACTTTTATTTAGTTATCATTAGTACTTAGTACGTCACTTGTATAGATATAAAACCATGAGATAGAAAAGATTTTTAAAAAAACCAAATTCCTTACGAAAAGTTATTCTAGTCTTTCAAAAATTACTCAATCTTTTTATACTTTGTTGGAATTCTATCGAACTAATATAAATTCTCATGTAATAGTTATTAACAAACATTTGTCATGAAGCGTTACTTAATAGTGAAAATAAAAAACATCTATCTCTGATCTTGAAATTCTTTCTTTTTATCATGAAATAACGTATGTTTCATCATTGTCACGTTGCTTCTAATTTAACATAGTTTCTAGTTTTTGTAGCTATAGTGCTACCTTGAAGCTACGAAACCGTTTTCTTAATGATGCAGATGAGAACGTGCTGGTGACGGTGCGAGGTTGCGTGCCGTCTCGAGAAATCGATGGATACTGCCAACTAGCGGAATATTTTCCAGGATCCAACATTACGTGTTCTTTTTGCGCAGACTATGCTTGCAATAGCCAAAATTCCATAGATATTTTCATTTCGTCATATTTACTGTTATTTTTAATTTTAATCAATGTAATATCACACTTACACTTATTATAGTAATATTTATTTTATATTTTACGAGTTCTTATGTTTTAAACAAAATATTATATTACTTTATCAATTACTTTCGTTATTTATAAATAAATATAAATATGATACTACGTTTAGTAAGCAATATTCAATCAATCTAATAATAATTGTTAATACAAACTGAATATGTCAAATTAATGATAATACAAAAAATAGCATGACATTCTAAATAATTTAAAAATAATTAGAGTTTCTAACAAATACAAATTTTCTACAATCAACCTATCTGNTACGAATAATATAAAAATATAAATTAATTTATTATAATAATTATTTTTTATGTTTTATATATTATCTTCCTAGTGTATATTAAAAGTTTATCTAGTATCTATTTATCGTGTACTTTATTTTGTAGATTTAATAACATAATATTATTAGTAATTTCATACAAATATATAAAGATTATAGAAATATCATAACGTATTTAATATTCAATACACATACTAGCTATCTTTATTCGGTAGGTAGCCAAAGAATCATAACAGAGCTTGTTTTCTTAGTTTTGTCGTCGTATGCATTTGGTTTATGAAAGGGAAGACGATGACGTCGATTGACCGGAAAAGGCTGTTGACTTTCAAGCCAGAAATTAAATGGCTTTATGAATGAACAGGGAGACAGTCCACTCGATCTAACCTTTGTATCGATGATGGTAAGTCCTAACTAATACCTGTATGAAATCGTGCACGTATGGATACACACATATCTACGTATAGACGCATCTGGGTGAAGAGGAGGGGTCAAATGCTCGAGTCAATTCGGTAATGTCTCGCGGGGTTAAACGGTCTCCTGACCCCTGACAAGTCTTTCTTAACGAGTCGGCAAGCTCACTTTGCAATCCTGCCGTTAGACATCTGTAACCAATTCGATTCCATAAAATCCACTTCGCAAGTTTCTCCTCGGTTAGATCAGGTGTCGATATCTGAAATCGTTACAACAATCCTGTTAGTTAACAATTTTCAAAATTTCATTAAAACTTCAGCTAAATCTATCAAGCATCTCACATACTTGTCACAATTACCAACAGATCAGCGATGATGAACAATTACTGCACCTTGTCAGAAAATTTCGCTGTTTGAAACGTTTCAGGGGATCTTCAGCTCCCTGATCTAATTTGTCAAGGTTTTCGCGATATCAATCTGACAATCTCCAAGTTCCAAACAATTCTGTATATTCCAGTTTCCAACGTAAACCTCAAAAGACCCCGGAGAGCGTTTAACGGGTCCGTAATTGTCCTAATGAGTCCAATGAGGGCCCCGAGCAATGCTGTTTTCTCTTCCCTTCCATCCCTCCGCCCCGAACCATAATTACTGTTTCGCCTGTTGTGTTCTGTTAAAAGTCTCCTTTGGTTGTTTGCTCTTGACTCCTACTTCCTCGCGATTGCACGGTCTACGGAGGGGCTACAGGGTTATTACGTACGATACGTTATTGGACTGGTCCATGTTAGCCGCGTGCCCTGAGAAGCGAGCAGAGCCATATCGAAGAAGGGAGGGAGCACGAGGGAGAAGGAGACACACCGCGTGTATGTTCTTGGCGAAAAGGGGGTGTTGCCTCTTCAGTAACGTAGTGAACACGTTCCGTGACGCTACCAGTTCCTTTCTGTCTATTTCTGGACCCACATGGTATAGCCTTTGACGTATTAAACACCCGTATCACTCTTGCGATCGATGTCAAGTAACGATCGATTGGATTGAATCGGAAAGCATTCAGATCTTAAAGTGGTTGATCATCATGTCCTCTGGATTAACTTGGGTGCTGGTTATCTTCGGTCTGGTTGTTCTCGCGCAATCAGGTGAGCCGGATTTAAGAAAAATATATCTGTTAATATTTTTAATACGCTTTTGTTCTATATTAAATGATCAATTTATAATTCGGTGATATGATTTAACGTAATTCGTGTTGTTACTTGAAACAATGGTAATTTTCAGAAAATAGAAAATATGCGAGTAGACTACAAACTGGAGAAACTTTGTGTTTGTTATTTGTAAGAGTTGTGAAAACAAATTGACTAATAAATTGTATGTAAAGTTAAGAATATGAAAAATAGAAAATAAGATTAAAATTTTTAATGAACGTAAATTTTAAAAAGTAATTCCGAGGTGAAAATGATGTATTAGCGGTAAATAACATTGTGTTAATCATTTACATGTGGTCGATAGTTAAAATATTCACAACTATTGTAATAGAATAATTACATCATTTGGTCATTGACAATTACATACGAACATTACCATTTCTGTTCCTTCATTTGTTCTATTTATGACTTTAATTATTGTTTTTGTTTACTTGTTACATAATGGTCCATTGTTATCGTCTTATCAGATGTATTAGATAATCTATTGTTGCTGCTTATATATTGTCCATTGTTTGTTTCTACTACGATGTTACAGTAACGTAAGATTATACGATAAACCAGTTAGCATAATCGCATAAGATATAAATATGAAACAGAAGAAGTAAAATGGTATTAATTTACGTTGTAATTATTCCTACACAATCGTATTAATTTACGTTATAATTATTTCTACAGAATTTTTAAGAAATGCATATTTTAAAATAATGTAAAACAATGTAATGAAAAATAAGACAATGAAATAACTAATACATGTGTATAATTCATAAATATCGGTGATATAATACATATTATATTAATGCTCCGTTCTTACTTATTCCGTCATTTATTAGACTACAAAGAGGAATGAGTAATCGTTGAAGCATTTCAAAATATTCGTAAAGAATCTTTTCCAGTATTTTATCTCAAAGTAGTATTTAACGAAATGTTACGTAATAATATGAATGAATCACGCGTGAAATCATTCTTTACAAATTTATTTACAATTTTGAATGAATAAGTACGTTTAGAAAGAGAAAACGTTATGAATCAAAATGCAGTAGAACTTTTTTTAGCTCGACGAAAATTACTATTGTTTTGTACTAAAAATACCGGCGTTATCTATCGGCACTAATAATAGTATTACAAAAACGCAATAATATCGTGTCATAAATTATATTATACTAATAATACTAACAATAATAATACTATACAAATAATACTATTAATAATATATAATTAATAATAATTGATAGGTCTAGCATTACGATGCTGGGATTGCGCTTCCAACATGAACACCATGTGTGGTGAACCACTGAACATCACAGAACATCAAGCGATGTTCCATACGAAGACTTGCGAGGCTGGATCTTACGAAACGTCAAAACAAATATGCCGAAAAACTGTGAAAAGAGGTAAATAATTTAATTACCTATACTACAAATAACATATTTTTCTGATATAACACTAAAGATACTAAATAATTCTCGATATAGATTCGAAATAATAGAATTGTCTATTTACCTATTTAACATTATTTTCATTATAACATAATGGAAATGTAGTAATTATTATCTCATATATAAAAAAGAAACATTTCTGTAATCAAATTATCTCCTTATAAATATAGTTTACACATAACAGTCCAAAAAACCAGTATAAAACATCAAATTGAAGTGCAAAAATTGTTTATATTCTGGAAATTTGTATTCAAATTACAAGTATAGATTCAATGTAATATAAATAAAAATTAAAATTATTTTACGTACATATATATTTATACAAATATAATTTAATAACATCTTAAGACTTCCTGCACAGTCATAAGCATGGTGATATATTACTCAATTAGGCGTGATGTTCTCACATGCGATGACGAATTAACGCATTGCGTGGAATTAAAGAATAGCACAATCCAATGATCATCGTCTCCAAGTTGATCGCTATACCTTGCTGCACTAGTGAGTCATGGCACGTGCTCTTACACCATAATTGCGATAATTAAGTGTTGGCAAGGTCAAAACCGCACCCGTCTCAAAGAAAAATCACTCGCTGTCGTGGAATCATGAATATTGAGGTTAATCCTATTAACGTGACTGGAATCCTAGGATTAATGACGTCCCCGCGTGTATGATAACCGGGAGATTAACAAAATTTGCATAACTCTAAAAATGATGCTCCTGTATTGCAAAAGCGGTGCGTTCACTCGCATAACCAATATAACCAACGTTATGCAATAATATTTTGAAGATATTCATCGTCATCTACAAAAAAAAAACACAATATACTTTATATAACAAATAACAATAATTTAAATCTAGAAATTTACAAGACTTTCTTCTACTCTTGCAAAAAATTTTAAATTATTTCATAACAACATTCATAAATATAAAAATGTACGAAAGATATTTGACTAGAATAGTTTATTTGAAATATTTCAACTATTAAATGATACATTTTCTATATTCCCAGTAATAGTTCTTTTAATTGTGTTTTAGAATCTTAACAATTTTGTAAAAAAATTCTGGTTTACTCGAATATGCAATGCTAGTAATTACTTCCGGAGATTCTTGGTACACTTTGAATCACGCGCGTTACACAACCTGTTGCACTAGATCGTTCAAACAATAGTCCATTCTAACATAAACACGAAGGGAAGCATCGCGCATAGCGTAGTCGGTTGTATACACGTGAGCCGGAAATTATGCATATATGCATTTATGTCTGTTTTATGCGTATTCTGTATGTAATCTAGTACGTAAATCTAGCAAACCTGACGATAATTTATTTTAATGTCATGTTGTGATCGGAAGTTAATAATTTCGTGATTTTATACTACCACAGAACGGATCTATCAATATAATCCAGTGTGACGTGAATGACGTTCAGACAATAAAATACAGAAATACTATCTACGCATATTGCATACGAACTATTTTATTAAGTTTGGGTTATATAGCTATTTAATCAGGAACTAAACCTTTTATATCATTTATTTTATCCAGAAAAGATTTCCTATAATACCTAAAGATTTATGGTTGGTTTGATTTATGGTTATTTACATACTTCAGTTTTATTTTATTTTTTACAGGAGTAATCAATGAATACTTATATTGTGTTATTTTTGTAAATAATGGAACACATATTCGAAACAATTATTAAACACTATCTTTAGATTATTAGACATTTCTAATTTTCGTTATAAAAATTATTCATCTTTATTGGATATGTAATATTTAAATTCAATATTTTAAACTTACCATGCTAATGAATTATATAATTAGAATTCGAATAAGAAAATGTCCTTTTTTCCAGAAAATGGAGAACGAGTAGTAATTCGTCAATGTTCAACCCCGAATGTCGATGAAGCAGATATCGTTGACGGCCCTTGCAGCGCTACTACAACTTCAGGTCGAAGTATAATCGAATCCTGCCATATTTGTAGCACTGATCTCTGCAATTCTGCTATGGGTGCATCGATTACGCAACCGTTTTTCATCGCCACGCTGGCCCTTATCGGTTATCGTTCACTTTAAACGAAATATAATGCCGTTTAATATAACGACTTTCTAATATATAAATGAAAATTTTTATCCTGAAACAACGATCATTTGGAAAAACCATTTTAAATGATTCTAAATTAAAATGCGATTAGTATTTTGTAAGTAAATTAATATAGAAATAAAATTTGTTTGAATAATTTGTTTACGAAATACTTACGCGTCAGGAAAGTGATAAAGAAATAGAATTTATTTTATCATTTCCTCTTGGTATCTTGGAAAGTTATCAATTAGTAGTCAATAAAGTTGCTGCTCTATAAGCGTAAGACAGTTTCAAACCTTATTAGCGTAATAAACGGCGTCATATTAAAATGGTTCTACGTGATCGTGACAAGTTCATTAACGATTTATAGTTAGGCATACCTCGTTAGTCGTGTATTAAGTAGAACGATAGTTATATATATTACGGTAGTTGCGTCACTGTGCTGAAAGCTTTACTTAAACTAAACGTTTGTTTAACAGACTACAATATTTTCGTAAAAATTTATTCTAAATAATACGACATTTTTGTACAATGTATATATATAGAGAGATTTAACACGTATGACGTGATTGTATAATAAAGAATTGAAATTCGACTTACTTTGTAATTACGAAAAATTACAGCCTGTTGCAATTACGTTTTCATCACGTCACGATTAGTACAATTTTTCGATCAAGTAATTAATTCATATTACACGTACATATTTATACAAACTTCTTCTTTCGTTTTAATGCATTTTTTTGGTTTAAGGTTTATCGTTATTTGACTTTTTAATCTCATATTATTTGTAATTTTTTTTTATTAGAATACTAATTTAAGAAAAAAAAAAAGAACATGTGAAAAGAGTAGCTTATCAGTATCCGTCCAATGTATAGGATAATACAAAATTTTTCTTTCATTACGCACCTAGCGAATGTTTGAGTAAATTTTTAATTAGCATTTTGTTTTAATTTGTTAAAATTCTATTACTTTATTAGATTTGTAGGTTAACTCATGCTTTTCATTGTGTATAAATTTGTTTTCGTTGTTGATTCTCTATCTTACTCTTAGGGTAACTCATAATCATTTTATCTCGTTTAATCTATACAAAACCATTGAATCTGTACATCATACTGTACATCATAATTTAATTTTGTTTTTCATCTAAAACTTCACTTGTACATTTATTATGTATATACTAGGAAGCATCTTCATTAACTTGCACATATTTCTATGATAGTTTCAAGAAGCACATAAAAAATGATTATTTAGTAGCGATTTATCTTAACCTCTTAGGAAGAATAGCAAATTGTGCATTATAACGATGTTATAAATCATCGATGTTATAACGATGTTATAAAAATAAAAATGTTGTTTGATAAAAAAGAATTATATTTTCATTCCTGTGAATATTGAAACATCGTAATGCAAAGGTAAATTATATATAATTACGTATATATTCCTATAAACTTCCTATAAACTACGTATCATCAAATATTTACAGTTAAAATAACATTTATTTATTTACCAGATATCAAGGTAAGCTTGAGTTTTTTTCAATAAAATAACTACCTCCTACAATTAAATAATATAAAATTATAACAAACTCTTAACATTTATTTATTTGAACTAAATAAGTAACAACATATTTTCAATCTAAGTAATAAATATTTTGAATAATATGCATAAACATTGATAACTTTCATAAAAAGTAAATAGGTTTTACACTTTTTATTGATATTGTTTGTACCAACTATTACACAAAAGTAACTTGTAAGAGGGCATTATTATTTTTTAAATTTTCAATAAATTCGAATTAACAATTTTGGGTAAAGTAATTATATTAGTTACATTACCACAAAAATAATTATTAAAAGATATTGTTATTATAAATGATGATTAATATAATAGGAATAAAAATGGGATAAAATTTTTATCGCTTTATTTAATCATGTAAATAATTTTTCTTTTCTTCTTTTCTGCTTACATATACATTAAATAATTAAAGTCGAGACTCTATTGTTCTAACTATTGCATAAAAGAGAGAAAATCAATTAGATTTTCCTTTGCTTTACATTTACATTTTACGAAATAGTTTTAATTATTCACCTGATGAAATATTCAAAAATAATGATTAAAATTTATTTTTTATATTTACAAAGTTCAAGTTTACTGATTATAGAACATGTGTACATATATGTTTCCAGATTTTATTCTCTAAAATTTATGTATATTACTTAATAAATATTTTTCATTCCAATATTTTATGCAATTGCATTTATACAGTAGCACTTACAAGGTATAAAAATTGTAAATGATTGCATAAATTCAGTTACGGT
Source organism: Euglossa dilemma (assembly GCA_002201625.1). Taxonomy (NCBI): domain Eukaryota; kingdom Metazoa; phylum Arthropoda; class Insecta; order Hymenoptera; family Apidae; genus Euglossa; species Euglossa dilemma. Next base: position 532,110 of record NIJG01000032.1, on the reverse strand, counting down.
AACATTTAATTTAAAGTTTAAATTAACGCTAAAAGTATACTGTTAAACAGAAAAAAGAATAAAAAACAATGGTATGCGAATATAAATTTAACTGCTTAAAAGATAACGATATCAATTATTGAAATAATATTTTCTCAATCGTTACAAGTAGATTAAAACAACGGATATACATTTCACCTAAATGATCACGTGTGTTTACTTATTTACTTACAATCAAACTAACGAAAGAAAAATAATGTCAACAGATAAGTATGAAGGACGACATGCGAAGGATACGCAGCAGAAAAGCCTCTTTTTATTCGTAATTATTTATCTCGTCTATCGTATAAATGAACGTACCAAAGGTACCTTAAAACGAGTTTTTCCAGTTTTTCATATTCAAAGTGTACGATGTCTTGGCACACCAAAATTAAAATTCTGCTTTAAATTCATTCGAGGGCGTCAAATATCATACAAAAGAAGTACGGTTATCGCTCTCAACTAAATTTTGTTAGATAAACTATAGCTAAAGAAAAAGGTGATTCTAAGTTCAATAGTTTACACAAATGCATATTATCTACAAAAATATTGAGCGTTACAGTTCTGATTACTAATGTATAAAACGCATACCTATATAATCACCTTAACAAACTGACTTAAGATCGAATACTTAATATTATAATTATTTTATTCTGATACCTTCTTCCTTATTCTTATTGATATTCTAACATTTATTTATAATAATAATGTTGTTTACTATTATCACAATGGTTTTCTAAACATTATTGTATTGTTTAATAATGTTCATAGTGCAATGAAATCTGGAGAAAGATAGTTGCATAAATGTTATAATAATCGTTTTGTGATAATAGTACACAAAATTTATTTAAAATTTATGAAGAATTACAGTAAACAGCATTGATAAAAATACAAAGAAATAAACAGCTTTTACTTTAAAAGACATGACATGTTTATGTATGTATATGTGTGCGTACATGTTTACGTGCTAGTGATGAATAATATAAATTACACGCGTTTCACTTCCAAATATCAAAATTTTCGCTTTTCGAATATATTTTAAATTAAAAGATTAATTACGACAAAACTTAAAACTCGATCTAATGATTTAATCTTTTAAAATTTTGTCAAAAATAATTTTATTTCATAGTAATATAAATGCATGCAACACAAAATACACGATAAAATTATTTCTTTCAGATTTTTGATTGAAACTACATTGATGATTATTGGCACATACTTATATGTGATGTTAAACATATCATAATTTAGACAATCAAGAAATAATTTTTATATGTCTATCTTAAATCTCTTTATAATTTTAAACTGAAACTGTAAATAATATGCTTATAAATATGGATTTGCTTATTTTCGTATTTCATCTTTGGAAATTGTATGTTTGAAATTTCTTGTTACCTTTTCCTTATTAATTAATTACTTATATATTATATTACATTATATACTAATTTAGAACAACTATATTTTATATTACATTATATACTATTGAGAACAACTGAATTATTGAAAGATTATTAAATGAGTAATAATTTCATTAAATTATCCAGCTAACGTCATCCTCGATACAATATTCAATATCCCATATAATAGGTAATTATTGTTTTGATGACAGATAACTGATAATATAATGTATTTTTTTTACATACACTATAAGGAAATATTGAAAATACTAGTAATAATATGTATCTTAATTTTTAAACTATTTTATTTACTTATTTAATTATTAATAGTCCATGCTGAAGGAGAAGCATTCTTGAGTAAGAAGGGATTAACGGACATTCCTCCAATACTAACTCTAGTAATATATTTATAAATAAAGAGGATTTCAGCGACAAAATATATATCCTTATTGGCTAAAATAAGAGTCTTAAAAAAAAAAAGAAAAATAATGTTATGAGTTACTTAAATCAAAAAGTTAACAGCTCCTTACAATGAAATCCGATTTTCTTTTACATAAACGCTATACGAATTTGATATGATTCGAAGGAAGTTTCAATCTATTTCAGTTTTCTTCGTGACTGCAATCGAATTTTAGATTCAACTACAACGTTCTAAGAAACTCGTTTCTGAGAACTCATTTCAATTTCGATTGTTCGGCGTGGAAAATTTATTAGCAATTGGATCGCATCTACAGACGCAGCAAGAAGGAAAAAGGAACCAGTCCATGAAGATACCTTTGCAATCGTTATCGGGATCGTATGCGAGTAATCTGTGCCATTTGTACTTTTGTTCACAACCACAATCTCCGGTACAGCGATTTGTCTGAGTTTTTCTGAAAAAGGAAACTTTTTAAAGGAAAGTTCTAACTTTATATAAAACCACGCATGAAAACTTACGAGCAAACTTCTTGGTGAATGGCCTGCTCGAAGTGCTGCGTGTTTACAATGGCACGAATTTTGCCAGCACTGTTACTGGCCCAATAAGGAGTCACAATTTCCACTTTAGACTCACATGCATCGATCCTGGAAAATATGAAATTATTTAATACTCAATATTAAAAAATTTGTTTTTTATAATATTTTTTTCCCTACCAATAATATTATTATAACATGTTATTACTATATTACAATCTAATATTAACGTATTATTAAATCAATTTTTCTATTTAAATAATTTAAATAATTGCACATTTTTTACTCATTTTCGTGAAAATTTTTTTGTAACATATAACATTTCTTTTTTGTTCACTCTGATAAAAAAAAATATATATCAATAAAGAAGAAGAAGGGAAGCAAGTTAAATTATTGTTCAACTGAAAATGATAATCAGTTGTTGGTGATTTTAAACAAAAGGATTATAAATTACAAATTCATTGAATTTTTAAAGAATGTACCTTCCACTGTCATTCCGATTCTTTCCGGGAGATTGTCTGGGATTCCTGGTCTTTCTGACATTAGCAAAGAATGAGTCACCATTAGCCTCGATTTCCGGATCCAATTCGTCGCGAAAACTGGGTCCACCATCGGGAATATCGTGTTTCGTAGCTTCTCTACTTTTTCTTCTTCTACGTGTTCGATGACCGGGTTCCCTTGTCGGTGTTCCATATCCTGAACTCATTTCAAAGTCGCCATACATTCTCTTCATTAACGCCTTATTTTCGTCAATAAAACGTTCTATTCGATCTCTGAAAGTATTTTACTACCTTAGTTTTATTATCCTACAAACGTTATACACTTAGCAAAATTCTTTATTGTCAAAGATATACTGTATTAATGAAACATGATTGCATAAGAAACCTAACATCGGTTTTCTGCATAGAATGTTAAATTAATTATATAAAATATTATCACACTTGTTATAAATATTACATTGGATATGTATTTCCGGCGGTTGGACAGAACAGCTGATGAAATTTTTTAATGCACGGCACACCACGTACTAAATCTCCCCTCAATTCGACACCCAAAGCAACAGAGAGTGCAGTCCAAAGAATCTGAAATAAAAATATAATGTAACTTAAATTTTCTATCACGATTCATAATTTATAAGCAGTAAATCCTGTTATGTTTTTCTCTATAAAACTATTATTATTAATTTGTAAATTACCAATTTAATTTACATTTTTTATTATTACTTTCATGCAAATCATTANATTAATTTGTAAATTATCAATTTTATTTACCTTTTTTATTATTATTTTCATGCAAATCATTAAATTTTATGGATTTCAAGAATAAATTTACTTAACTAAAACAGAGACATGTAAATATATTAAAATATAATAAAAAAGCTATATTATAATAAATAAAGAATAAATACCGCAATAAATGTATAGCTTGAGAGACTGTTCTAAAAAATTAAATAAATACTATAATACTATAGTGGAAGGTTTAGTAAGGTAAGAACATTATGTTAAGAAACTTTGAATAAAGTCTATAAAATATAACAATACGAACATTCTTATAAGAAAATAGAAATTCACGATAAGAGTAATTCACTGACGAAGGTTAAGAAAATTTTAAATGAAAAATCACAGAATTGTGTAAATACGTGGCAGACAGTACAAAATCACCAATAAAACGACCGACATCGGACAACCACGCCTTGTTAAGTCGAAAATGTATTCAACCATTTCATACATTTGCATTGTACATGGTAGTAAATGACCCTTTGATCATTTATATTTCTTCAAGGTTCATATGAAACAATGAACACACGGTACATATGTATCGATGGAACGATACCTGCAATCAGAAAGAGTTCATTCACACGTATACAATAACTGTACGATAACAGGATTGATTTGGAATAGATACATTTCTTCCCTCGTTTAATAGCACACACTTATCCCCACCACTTTCTGGAACTTCTTCGACAGAGAAAGAGAGAGAGGGAGAAAGCATTCGTATTATCTCCCACGTATCATCAGTGATATCTCGGCAAGCAATGAGTCACAAAGATCGAAGAAATAAAAATTCAACATTTTATACTTCATAATTACGAGAATGTCATAATCAAATTATTGAAATTTCTCCAAGAAAACATGACTAACCAAATATGTCCACTAGTACATTCTAATGAATTTGAATCGTACAAGCAATACACGGTTAAGAAAAGGAATCTAAGACCTTTCTCTCTGACTCATACAGGCTTATTTCTCACTCTTGTCTTCGATATAGTTGAAGAAGGACTCAAAGGAAGATAGTTGGAAATTCCCACAACTGTTACCTTTGTTGTTAACCGACGTAACGCAGTTCAGATATGCGAGAGATTACCGTAAATATATAAGTCGATGGTAACGATATTTGATAATCGTAAAAATCGGTCAAGCATTGTGCTTAGATGTTTCGGCAGTCGTACTCTAGGCGTCACCACTTTATCATTCCTTCCTTTCTTCCACAGACTATTCCCAATAATTCACCATAGTACCACGGGAGCACTGCATCGTTGCAGTATTAAGATCTCGTAAATACATCTATATTGCAGGATAAAGTTTCAGTTCTCAACCAATCGCCGGTCAGTGCGAATATTCGCAATATAATTGTTATCGACAAAGCATTTTAAGGAACGTCGAATACAATTAGCCCCACTCTATTTTATCTTCGAGTGAATATCGTAAGGATTTAAATTATCTGGTGAAAGTGGGAGAGACTGAATAATCCAGAAACTCTACGATGCAGAAATATTATGCCTTACGTATATTACGAGATTCAAGATGTCTCTGTATGACGTTTATAACTTACGACTATAGATGGAACTGCATGAATTGGTATTATAGTTTAATGTTTTAATTTATGATTTCACTATGTTTATCGTATTAAATTATTATCACGATTATTTGTTGCAGAATGGTTTTGATATTTTTTTGGAATATTCACGAATATTTATTCAAGATTTAATATTTAATACTTACAAAATTATCACTATATATCATCTTGATACCCTTAACACGACGATATAACTTAAAAAATTTTTCGAGGCATCTAACGAGCATCGATATCATGATAAATTTATTAAATGGTTAACTAGTCTTTATTATTATTTTATTTACTGTATACAAAATGTGTATCGTTTTTAAACACTATATATCATTTGCAGACTGTATGGTATGCAGCCTTCGCGTCCTCGTACTAGATGTCTTCTATGTACAATTAGAATAATAAAGCTGTATGTAAAATATACTTTGGTAATGTCGTCTGAACACCCACGATCAACCGCAAGGACGTTTCCATCGAGAAAACAATTGTGTCGTGGCAAGGTAAATGTGGTGGATAACACTTGGCTTGAAATAACGCAATTGGAATATATAGTATTAAACGTGAGAAGGTAAACGCCTTATGCGAGTAGAATTTTTTATTTTCTCATATGTTATTTAGATTATAAAACATTCATATATTCTGCTTGAGAAGTGTTCCAGGCTCATAAGCTGAACGCATTATTTTTACAGTGACATACATCGTGCAATGAATATGCATTAGCCTTTCTTCTTCCCTCTTTTATTCATTCCAAGATTAATATTATGATAATATAGTACATTTAACAGTACAGCTAATTAGGGAGAACAGCGTATGAATATTCTGCAAGAGTGGCACAAGTGAAATTAATTTTTGGTAACAAGTTAACAGAAATCCATCCACATAAATTTTACGAAAGAAACCTTCGAATCAAATATTTTTTGCCGTGCAATTAAATTCTCTGTTACGTGGTTAAAACTTTTTTCATCCACTTAAATTTTATACACAGCACGTATCTAACAATTAATGAACAAAATATAAATATTGCGTAGTAAAAATATGCAGTAACTATGTTCGTTATTAATAATTAAGCAATTAGTACGTACACGAATATTAATTTCACGGATATAGTAAAAATATTACAACAGAGTGGAAGCAGTGAAAAAAAGATATAAAAATACTACACTTTTTAAAACTTCAAAATTAATATTTTTAAATAAATCGTACTTTGAAAAAAAAACATGACATAAATAAAATCTTTAATCTTAAAGTAGAAAGAAAAGCCGATTCGATGAGTTTTTAGTTATTTAACATAAAAACTAAATTTTTCTTTATTACTTTTCTTTACAGGATTTCATAATTGACAAAATTACTTAAAAATGATAAAAAATAGGAGAATTAAAACTTTTATGTACACCATTAGAAAGAAAAATTTCAGAAGAAAACTGTTGAGCATAAATACGTATGTAATATATTATTTACCTAATTGGTGCGGACAAATTGATTTGTATCTCTCTATCTGATTTATTACTAGGTCAAATAGAAGAGAGATTGCGAATAAAAAGGTGTGTTATTTCCCATGAAAATAGAATAATATATCACACAGATATAAATCAGAAGACACTTTTTAAAAAATGATAATAAAGATATCAATCTTGCAGAGAACTGTCAGGAAATGCACCTTCTTAAATTAGCCAGACGGACCATTCGAGATAGGACCCAGCTTTCACCTGTGAGAGGTGACTCATGAGATTTTTTACAGAACTGCATGACCAGGAAACATGGGGATACATCCATAATGACGTTGACTCTCCTACTTGCTTTTTACCATCTCGTATCTTATTTGTTAACATCGGTGAGAAGCATTAATTCGATCTGAGGATAAATGAATTTCCGAAAACAAATAAACAACGTTCCTGTCTATTATGTAGGATGAAGTAAGCATGTCAAGAAAAATAAATTTTGCGGGAATTTATCTACTTATTAAAAGTTCTAATGTATGGTATTCTAAAGATATAGAAATTGTTATCTACTATATATGATCACAAATTAGATGTAGCATGCTCTCAAGCTATAATCTCTTATCAGAGATATTGAATTCACTGCTGAAAAATAGTAATGGTTTTCCAAATGAACTTTTAAGTTTTCACAAATATTAATAAAAACAGTTCTGAAGGATGTTGAAGGAAATAATAAATATAATTTCAATTTACGATCTTGATGTTTTAATCACTAGAATAAACAAAGCCAGTATATTGTTATTAACTTTAAAACGTCGTTGTTTAATCAATTACTTAATTGTTACATCAGGTCATCTTCTACATTTTCAGTGACTATTGTTCAATTGTATACGTGTAAATACTACAATTATATTACTGTAAATACTATAGTAAATTAAAAGTTAAATTATTATAATTTGATAATTAGTTTTTCAATATTAAATATTTGTTATTATAGTTTTTAATAGATTTTGCTCAATAAATGTTATTGATATTTTTTTTAACACAGTTAAAAATGGCAGAAAATGACATTATGAAAAAAAGTGAGCACACAATAAAAAAAAATTTATTTAAATTTTCCGAAAATAATACTATGCGTTGCTAGAATACTTTTGATTAAAACAAATTCAAACAGCACATTAATCAGGCTATTTTGTTACTACGTTTTGCTATATACATCAAGTTAATTACTATATTTAAAATTAGTTTGACCAATATCGCGTTTGCATTCTTTTTAACTGAAAGAACGAAAATAACATAAAAATTGAACAAAATTTTTTTGAATTTTAACAGCAAACTACTTGATCGATGCTTCAATGTTAATTACTGTCTCAGTAGGTAATTTCGCCCCAGTGCCATCTCGTGGCACTCTTTGATACCGTCCGTTGTCAGTTTCCAACAAAGCGCAATGTGCACGCAAACGTGGTTTATCATTCCTTAATGTTTCCCCATTTTTGCTAACAAACTTGATTATAACGTGAACTCTGTGAACGCCTGTCAAACGTGTTTCTCTCAATCAAAAGATAATTGATCCGATAGCGTTGCAAAGTGTATCATAAATTAACACGAATGTCGCCACTCATTTCTCATCTGAACTATTATAAATTTTCCATGAACACGTGTACCTTTGCGGTCAGCGTTTCGAATGCACGTTATTATACAATCGTTGATTCGTACCGGAAGTTGGGTCTGTTAACGATTATCGTCCTACACTCGCGTCTCCATTGAACTGTCGGTAGGCGTCATTCAGTAACTCGAGTCACTCCGTAACGTTCGTATTCACGAGGAAAGTATGAGCAACGTGGTGCATTGCCCGCCAGAAATGAATCATACCGCGTGTCCACGCGAGCGAATTGCAATCTCTCGCGTGAATTGAATTTAAAAATTCAGTTGCACGTGATAGGCGAACGGATAAAATAGCGTTTCTGGAACATAATGATTTATTGCTCCACTGTCTCGATCTACTCGCATTATGTATACATGTACAGGTTATTAAATTAATAGTTACGTTAGAGAATAATTTTGAATACAATGTATCGAAAGAGTGTCTATGTAAATTGAGCAACTGATTGCAGAGGACATTACACATGACATTAGAGTTTATTTTATTTATTAATTTGTATTTCCTAAAATTATATAATATGATGAAATATTTATGAATTTATAAAAAAAGTATGAAATAGGGCCTATAATTTTGAGGTAATGATACTTATCAATGTTAATAAAAAGTACCTGATTATTGATATTTTAATATTAATAATTGTAAATAATTGTTAATAACTAAATATGATTACAGGGAAAATTGCTATAATTGAATAAGTAATATTTTATACCAATAAATTAAAAACAGAAAAAAATTGATCATAAATTTATTGCTAATAATTATTTAAATCAGATGAGATATAAAAGAAAATTTATCGTTAAATTATTATTGCAACGTGCTGTCAAGCTGTAATGCATAATAAAAAAAATTACACTGCATTTGTATTCGAATTAATTTTATACCTTAAAACAGTTTTCATCACATTACTGCTGTAAATCACTGCTTTATCTTAATAAACATGTAATAATGAAAACAGAAGAATCGCATGAAATCTGAAAATCACGAGTTGATTGCGTAAAGACAGTTATAAAGTTAAACGAGTTACTTGACGTAAGTAAGTTGTTGGTTTTATAGCGTACCATATTGAAAGATACTCGTTTACTTAAAGTGTCATAAATCTTCTGAAAAATCAGCAAATATTAGGTTGGGGAGAAAGACAGCCATTTAAATTATAAAAATAATAGATTTCCTTTTCCTCAACCTAATTATTAACAATCGTTAAAAAATTTCGCTATGTGAAACTGCTCTATTTAATAAAGTTAAATTTTCAGAAGCAATTACAGTAGCGAATAATCGTTGAGAAAATAGACTATTAAAATGGAATGTCATATCTTCTTTAATAGAAATTCATTGGTCATCCCCGCCACCTATGATCGTTCACTCAAATGATAAAAGCACGTTTACGGATAGATAAGTAGGATTCAATTGGTAAGTGTGCAATCAATCAAGCATTAAAATTTCGATCCAATAGATGGAGTTGTACATTGTGATTATAATTACATTAGGATAACCTCATATATTATAACATTAGCTATAAGGACTATTAAAGACTTCGATACAAATGTTGCAAAGTGTTCAATAAGAAAAACAAACATTTTCTTTTAATACATGTGCACTGGGAAATTAACTACTTGACAGCAACTGTCGATCATTGTAAATGAACACGTGCCTTTACTCAATGCGGATCGTGGTAATAAATAAAGAGCAGGTGGCGTGGTGGAATTTTGTATTAGGTGATTTCGAAATAAATTCAGGTTTTTGAGCATGATGTTTGAAGGTGTATAACTTTGTTAAGAGTAACTTCTATTTCGTCGAAATTGAAATCGTTAAATATATTTTCCAAATTTTTAGCGAAATAAATATTATATTATTCATTATTATCAAAATCTGAGATTTTCGAATTGATAAATTCTTTAAAAGTGTTTATAATGTCCTTCGTGTCAACAAAAATTTTGTACTATAAAAAATTTACTTTACTTAAAGTCTATTTAATAATTATATCTTTACCAAACGGATATTAATATCTTGTTACAATGTTTATGAATAAAGTTGTTTATTTTTGGTTATTTTTATTTAAAGAACTTATTATTTTCTTAATAAGAAATACTTTTCTGAGAAATATTCGATTAAATTGAATTACTAGAAGATGGTAAATGTTTGTAATAATTACAGTATTTCGACATTTAACCGAAGACGACATCTATGTATATCAGACAACTAGTGAAAGGAATAATCGTTCGCTAGAAACAGACTCTAAGCTTAATTGACTAGATTTTGAGTCTACTAAATGATCTCTGTCGTCAATAGAAATCGATAGCTGTTCATCTTCTTATTTCGAAACATCGTTCACCACTATTTTCGATTTTGTGGTATTTTATAAACGAAAAATACTTCAATAATTCATTCTATAGAAATTAAACACGCCAACTTCTTAGGTAACGCAAATAAATTTTTCCAAGTATTTGAGTAATTAAATGAATCTTATAGCAATACATATCAAAGTTATTTAAGATTCAAATTACTCAAATATGAGTTCCATGTTTTAGAAAAACACAAATTAAGAATTTTATGAAAAATATAAATTATCATACTGTATCAAAATATATTAAAATCTTGTAAAAGGTTGTAACACAAATATCACTGTAAATATCAATATATATCAAAATATTGTAAAAGGTTGTAACACAAATATCAATGTAACTATTAAAATATAGTTCTTACATGCATGTACATATATATATAGATACATTAATATTTGTGTTACAACCTTTTACAAGATTTTAATATATTTTGATACAGTATGNTTATTAATAATTTTTTAAAATTATTTTAAAATTATTCTATATATAGGTATAAAAGTAGCAAAATATTGGGAAAAGCTACAATAAATCGAATTGTTTATTTTTTCAAGAAGAAGGATCTTAATACCGTAACTGAGACACGAATAAACAACTTACGATTAAAATTGGATAAATAAATCATCGTGCAATTTTCACTGAAAGGAAGAAATTACACGAAAAGTGCAACATTGTAAGCAGCATTCACGCGTGATTAAAATTGAACGCATTTACATGGATCATTGCTAGTAACGATATCCTTAAATATCGGTTTAAATATTAGCATAAGTTTAACCGCTACATCATGCTTATGTTGTTTATTTCTTAACTGATTTCGCGGGTTTACTTTTATGAAGTGGAGTACCTTAATTACGGCCGTTAACAAAAACGGTTCGCACGAAGTCGTAAAGACGTAAAACGATGCAACGATCAGATAGAACGTGGAACAAGCGAGGAAGGTTAACTTCGTATTTCTTTTTAACTTTCAGCGGATCAGATCGAGGACATCGACCAGAGATCGCTTCCGAACTGTAATTCGATTCCTCGAGCCGCCGCGTCGTTGTTACGTCGTTGTATCGCTACGTTTCACAATCCGTGGTCACGAGCCAAGCTCGCTGCGTTTGCACGAGGCAAAAAGATCGGCTCTGTCAACGGTCACCGCGTGTTATTACGATTGATTATACACCGTGATGTTTATGGAATGCTAGATCTGATCTGGAACGAGTTGAGAGAAAAAAAACTGCGCGAATAATGCTCGCCGCAGAATTACGATAGCCAACATAACCTCACTTAGCCGCCACGGCTCATCAATCTGAATCATCTTTGTGTTTCTTTCTCACTTTCCCCATTAGTGACCTAACCAAACTATTCTGAATCACTAACCAGTCTCGAATAAATTTTATGTTATATAAGCAGCTAAAGTAACATTTTAAATTCGCATTCGTTTGTGCATATATTAAGAGCAGCAGTCGAATTTAATTTTTGAATTCCTGAAATTCTTCAAATTCGAAATTTAGTAACATTTTGAAACTTTCGAAACTTTGCGTTCTTGAAATTCAAAATTGTAATTATTATATCTAAAAAGGAAGGATAAGTAAATAGATAATTATTAACAGTTTCATTGCGATGTTATAATGTAATATCTTTTTTTTTTTTTATTTTAATTCATAGAAATTAACACCTTATATACTACAGTTTCATTTGTTAATATAAAGAAATATATAGTTAACTGTAAATTATTTTTTTTCAATTCTTTAAGCACCGAATGTGACACGCTACTGCTATACATATTGCTTGTGGGTTAGTAGTATATCCCCAAGGTCAAAGTATAATAGCAAACAACGTCAGAAAAGTTCGAACTTGCCTGAAGCAAAAACGTATTAGCCTATTATTATTATTCGCGATAAAAACTAAATACATCGGAGGCAACGTTAGATTGTACGTGAATATTGATAATCAGAAGGATAATACTATGTTTCTTATCGTTTGAACTACGCCAAGGAAACTGGTCACGATTTTATTACAATTTATGAGAAGACGTAGAAAAAAATAAATTTGTATTCTACAACGATCTACGCTGAATGATAATTGAACGATAATGGATTCAAATGGTATACGAAACACGCCATTAATTTTACAATTATGACATGCACTGATTTCAGTCTCCTAACGTATAGCCATCGTGGTCTACTACAGATATGCTAGATATACAGAAATATTTACAACCTCTGTCACACGAGAATTACACTTGATGCTGATCTTGAATAAACTGAAAAAAAACTGGACTGTCAGCTCTATATTTTTTTCATAACGTTCAGCGATGAGGAACATTAAGATTAAACGTTCGAAGAAAATTTAACCTGTCTATGCACATTTTGATTTATATTTTTTTTAAATTGCTAACTTAAGAAAATATCATATTATGATCAATTTCTTTTTTATCCATTTGCACTCGACGATTTTTTGGCTACAAAAGAGTAGAAATTTACAGATTTTCTTTTATAAAACTGACGTTTTCTTTGGATAGTAAATAAAGAATTGTATAATAATTAACACGTAAAATTATTTGATTTCGTTATCTCGCATATTATTATATTATCTTAAATTTGATATATTAATTAACCACTTGATCCGTAAGATACCATTTAATTTAACTCAAATTGTGAACACTCATATACAAGCTCAGAAACAGGGCGTTATATTTTGAAATTTACATTGCTTTATAACATTCAATAAGGTTGATAATTAATTAATTAATACCATAAAATAATAATTTAATAGTTTTGTAACGTGTGATACTTCTCAAAGTATTTAAGAATACATAAGTTTCCCTTCTTATATTGTGTTTCATATTGTTTCTTTTTGTAGGATGTTGCTTTTTATTTGTCATAAGTATATTGTTTGTTACTCTGATTACCGTTTTCTCTACTTTTCTTGATGTTTACTTGTTTGCCGAAGCGATTTTTTTATTAGTTCCGTTGAGAATGGGGAGTGTATCTTCAACGGTCTAAACAAAACAGCATCGATACACGACCGAAACAATTAATTTAATAATATACTGGAGATGCTAGCCAAAGAAATTTCTTGACATCTCAGAGACGTCAAAGTCTACAATAGCACATGAAATAAATGACGTCTCAGAGACGTCATTGTATGTCAAGTGGTTAATACGTGTCTTCAAAATTTTATGGTGTCTGACAGTCACCTCTCGAGTGCAAAGTGTTAATTGCAGTTAAGCAGATCAAGTAACTTGCACCGTTCACATCATACCATCAGAATATACCATCAGAATTACAATGACGCCTCAAGAACCTAAAGATAAAGATACGTAAATTACAAGTTCACTTACTTTATGTAAGTATACACTTGAGCGAATGCGATTTACCCAGCACAGAGTACCTTTCTATTAACTCTGTTCCTGGTATAAGGGAAACGAATTTCACAAAAGGCATTGTATCAGATAGCAGAAATTTATTATTTCTAATTCTCGATTCTAGATCGGTGCCCTGATTTAAAAGAAGGAATAACCAACGAAGCGACAGGTCAAGGGGGTTACCGTCTCAATGCCAGTCCATCGATTGACCTTAAAGGCGGTATCGCACCGGGAATTCTTTGCGGAGAATTTACAGAGATGAACGGCTACACGGGTAAAAGGAGATAGGAGGAAAACAGGTGGGCAGGTGTAAGCAGAGTATATGCATCTAGCCGATTGTACGTTTGCGAGATTCTAGGGAAGATACCTGGGGTCATGGGTGCTTCAGGAAAATGTCACGCCAGTGATATAGACTTTGAACGTTCCTGTAGCCACGGCCGATCACCTTTCAAACGATCTTCGAACGCGCGCCACGGTTTTTCAAGTACGAGACTTCCACCGTGAGACGCTTTCATGGAGCAAACCGCGAAGAGGACTCTTTCACGCCGTCTTTCACGCTGCAGATCATAGATAAACATTTATGAACTGACGAACTTGCAACGTTTGCCGCTAATTGCTTTCGTTTATGCATAGAAGGCTATGCTGGATTATCTCACACGTAGGTAACAATCACTCTGTAATTAATCTTCCTATTGTCATAAAACTTCTATTGCCATCAGCTCCATTATTTCAGACTCATCATCTAGAATATAAGCATCAGTTATGGGATGGTCCGATGCAATAGGTCAAATCAATCTCTTTCTGTAATAGGGATTCTCCTACCTTCGATTTTAACCTGTCGACTATAAGGAATCAGATAACTCGAGTTATTATTTTCAACGTGTATGACAGTTCTATCATCTATCTACACGTCAATTGTTTGAATAAAAAATTAGAAAAACTACGAAGAATTTGCGAATTCTTATTAAATTTCATTGCAATAATTTTTTTTCTAATATCCTATTACATTTATTAAATATACTTTACATCAAATTTATATTTCTGCTCAGAAATTAGAAAAATTTGAAAATTTCTATTACACGAACTGTTATACTCTTTTACCTGTTCATTACAGGTCCAGATAAATTGTATACTATTATAATAATATATCTTCTAATGCTCTGTTAGATTTATTAAATATACTTAACATCGAATTTAATTCTGTAACTTTAGAAGCTTGTTACTAGATAACGAATTAACGTATTTATAAATTTAAAATTATTAATAAAACTATGAAAATAAGTGAAAAATCTATAGCAGGATATTCAATTGCAAAAAGGCAGAGAAAGATGTAAATTTTCCACATTTCTGTCAGTTTTTAGATATATTTTATTGGGAAGTAAACTAAGAAGAATCTGCTAGTGGAAGTTTCGTCTCTGATTCCAATGCAGGACCAGTAGTGACCTATACAGCATCATACGTGTTAATTACGTATAATTGATGGAGCTGTTGTCCGTTTGTAATTAAACTTCGACTTTCTTCAAAGCGTTTCAACGATAAGTTCCAATGCACAGTCGCTAAACGACAAGCCTGACCTTTATCGAAATTTACAAAAGGTATGCCGGTCATGAAGGCTAAGACAAACGGGCGACCTAATTTTGAGATAGCAGTTGTCTAACAAATTTGTCGAAAGTTCTTTTGTCGTAAACGGGATCTCGATGGAAAATGTGTCTAGGTTTGACGAAATCTACTTATACATTCTACAATCGTAATTTGTGCGTGAACAGCTCAGTATACTTTCTACTCACAACGAATTCTTCCGCTCTAACAGCCTATGAGTCACACCATTGTTACTCAGCATTCGTAAGAATCGTATGAACGAAATAGTATTAAAGAGCCAATGTGTCATCATATTCGATGATCGCAGGTATATTCCGCGTGGTTACAATTTGGACAATGCCTGGATTTCTTACGAATTTATTCGTCAGAATCGAAACGTATCCGAAGAGCGATCAACGAAAAGATAATTGGAAATGAATAAAATGCGAATGAATATGTAAGTTCGAAATATATTATTTACTGTTATATTTGTTGTTAAATATTCACTAAATTACTTATTATTTATTAAATTAAATTTACTGATTAAAATTTAATCGAATAATTTACTGAATTAAATTCACCGAATATTTGCTGTTAAAAAATTATCCACGGTATTGCGACGGATGTTTCTCGAAATTTTTAAGTATGATGTTTGAAGTTATATATAGCTTTGAATAGAATGAACTCATTTAATGGGAATAAGCGCCAATGCGATGTATACAGTCCAAAGTTGTTTTACTCTTTGGTATTAAAATTTGGGAGCCTGGAATTTGGTGAATTCCTTGTTTCTCTTGAAAGTTATAAATTCTGTGTGAACATGTTCCAGACATTATTTTCAAAAATTGATAAAATTATTCGAGAAAAATGTACGTAAAAGGAATGCACAGATTAAAGTAGGAATAAAAATTGAGCATAAAACGCTTATTTCATTATTTCCATTATTAGGTAAGGAAGGATGAACGTTGTTGTACATTTGATCGAATAATAATAATTAATATCAATTAATTCTAATTTTTTAATGATCTTAATTTATGATAAATCGTTATGAATACGCTTCCAAAGTTCATGTCTGATTTAATATTTGTCACAGCTATGGAACTAATTTATTCAACTGTATAAAAAGACCACGTGGTGTTAATATTAACAGACAGGTGATTGTAACATTATAAAAATTTCACATTTTGATATAACATCTCAAATAACATCTTTGACATGTCATAAGTTTGCTATGTCAAAGTACATAATCATACGTCAGAAACGCTTCAGTCACTTGTATTATTTTTATAATGTATTTTTATTTAAATTTGATTTTCATTTTCATTTTAGCCCGAACTTCTATCCAAATTTTAATTGCAACTGCATTTGATTCATACCTAATTTTGAGGCTTTGTCTCATTAAAATAAAAATTATATTGCACAACAATATAATCTGATACACTATAAAAATTGTGTTTGCAAGTTAGTAATGTTAATTATGCTGCGATATATGTATATGTAATAAAAAATATGCAATGTTATGTAAAAAACACGAGATGATCTCAATCTCTTAAAAAGAAAATATTTTAAAAGCATATTATGTTTATACTTTCATTATTTTGTACATTTTCGTTTCCATTTAACAAAATTTTGTAGGAATTATTTCTTTTCCAAATTATCTTAATATAAATGCTAAATATACCAAATTATATTCAACCATAACATACATTTATTTTAATTCACAATTTTCTTTATACTTATGAATATTTATTTTACATTTGTCTCCCTATATTCAGCATAAAAAAGTACGTTTAGAAGATAAAAAATAAAATTAAATTATTTGATTAATTCAAAGTTTTAATCAAAAGTTTTAAATAATTCACAGAAAAATAAAAGAAGAGGAAGCCAAATTACATAGCATTCCTAACATCATGACTTAAATATTAAAAACTTTTTATAGTCAATTTAAAAAAAAAGAACTGGTAAAATACATCACTCAATATAACATAACAAAATGCTCTTTGTTAAATTATTGAAAGATCACATAAATGTTTTGATGATCCAATTACTTAACACAATGATTGACAAGGCAGTTTTGATTGAAAGTTACCCTGGGGCGAAAATAAAAACATGTGTCAATTTGATGTACTAGATCAAAATACAATATACACATATCTTAATTTGAGTCTTTGATATCATTTGGCTGTTTATACCTTCAAAAGTAACAAATTTTTTATAACACCTGATGACAGGGCAATTACTCTTACTTCTCAGATCACTATAAAATTTTCTCTACTCTTTGCTTCATTAAATAAGTATTTCTTTAATACTTATACATCTGCCACTTTTTAAAAAGGTAATATAAGTTTGCTTAAAAAAAAGAAAAACTAATTGATGCGCTAATCACCAAAAATTTATAATAAAATCATCCAACATTTCTCTATCTTAATTAAAAAGATAATAAAGTTTCCAAAACATTCTTCTCCATAGAAATTGCAGAATGTATAAAAAATTAGCAAAAACAAAATTACATAAACCAAACAAAATTAGCATAAACCAAAAAAGGGTGACTCCTTGAACAAAAACGTGTCGGAAACGTAAAATGACAATTTCTTCTATGAGACTTTATTTTCAAGAGCATTGGTTGTAAAATTTGGGACAAAAAATTTAATAAAACTACAAATTACTGATAGAATACCAATAATATAATGTTCAAAAACTTCACAACCAATTCTCTTGAAAACGAAGCTTCATATCCAACACAGGAGAATATCTTACATTCGAATTAATTGGGAGATAATTTGTTTAAATAATTGCTTTTTCGAATAATCGGTTTGAAAGAACCAAATTTTGAACGATGCTATAAGTAAACTTCAATTCAAACAACAAAATAAATATCTTTTATGAATAATAAATTACATATAAATTAAATATAGGCATTTATACAGCGTATATATATTTTATGGTGTTCTACATATGCTTCCTACATTCGCATAATCAAAATTTGCATAATCTATTATTCTACTGTACTATCATTTTACATTCTCGACTTACTTTTTCTCGAAGAATCTCTCCCATAAACCTTATACCACGATTTTTGTTACACCCTGTATATAAAAAGAGACATTTAACAATTGTTATTCGGATTTATTTCACGCTAATTTAACGTGATTGTAGTCAGACAAATGTTCATGAAATAGTATCACATGGCAAATAACGTGTTAAGGTCGTTGGAGCTATTTCATTTGGAGACTTCTGAAACTTTTTTCTTAAACGTATCATGCAAAAAGGTATAATGCCATAATATTTCAAACTTACCGGTATCTGCACGAATGTACCATTGTTCAGCTGAGGATAAGAATACAGTGGTACCACGGGGACCGAACCGTTCTTTAAAAAAATTGGGCCTTGGATGGGTGTAACGTGAGCGTCCCTCGGTATCTCTGGGTCTTTGTCGTCGTAGTAATCGTCGAAGTCGTCGTCGTAATCTAGAACAGCGTGAATCGAAGTTTTTGTACCAGGCCCACTTTCGCCGTTAACCCTCGTATACCTTTAACAAAATAAAAAGTAAGAAAGATTAAGTAACTATATTACGAAATGCTCTATTATTCAATACTAAATTGGGATAATAAACAAAATGTAGAAAAAATTCGGTAGGTGTATGTATTATCCTCGATCCTAAATTACTATAATAAATTAAAAAGAAGATTAGGCCAATAATGGTGTCACGAAGTGCTTTATATCTACCATTATGAATTTTAATGATAAATACAAAAGAAAGAAAGCGTATAATTGTATTGTAAAACGATCTATATAATACTTTTAGTTATAAATTAGAATACTAAACGAAAAAAAAAAGAGAACGTAAATAATTGCATAATATTACAAAACGATTCATATTCTCACGGTGAGAATACGAATTAAAGTACGATATATAAACTCGATTTTCAGAAATTTTGAAATTTCGACAAATATGCATTAATGAAACGAAACATTACTGATATGCAAATTCTTCTAGAGATTATTACGATTAGAGTAATCTCGATTAGATTTCAATTACACGTTTTCGCTGGAAGTCGTAAAATTGTTTCTTTGCTTGATAATGGTAAGTGAAAGAAAAAAAGAAAATATTACGTAACGGGGGCGAGCGATTAAATTAAACGTAAACAAAAAGGAGATACAAGAAAAATATACAAGCGTAAAAAAGGGGGACTAAAAAGTGAGGAAATTACGAAAGAATGTGAGTTTAATGGCGGTGCAGAAATCAAAGGGATAACGTGGACGTGCCATTTCCACGTTTATCGAGTTCAAAGAAAAGAACGGCGACCTTTTGCGATAATTGACAGCGAGTTTTGGCAAAAAATAGTCTACCGTATATGACTGACACATTCGTATGAATAACACATATTTGGTGTAATGCAGAACGAAAGGAGCAATATCGTCTGGCTCGATGACATAATTGAGCAGATGGAAGAACGAGAGTGACGGGCGAATACCCGAGTCAGATGTTCGTCAGAAATTCATTAGGAATGCATGGCACGCAACAAGAAATCGTTCAGCTGATCGTTACATAAATAATTACCGGTGCAATTAAGGTTGCTACACGAAACGCTTTCGCTGATTCAACAATAAAATATCGATGGAAGCTGAAAGATAGTACAAATTGACTAATTATTCGCACTACGGATTTAATTATTGCAAAAAAACAACAAAAGAATGGTGTACAAATCAACGCGCTGTTTGATACAATTAATTTGATCGAATTTCCACATAATCATAATTATTTTGGTCGGTAATATTATTTGAAAACTTTATATCCGAATCTTCTACTATTGGAATATAATACAAATGTTCCACTGTTGGAAGATTCCACTGTCCAAACGTTTTACTAGTGGAATATTCCATTTTTGAAATGGTCTACTACTGCTTCTGTCATTGAATTATTCTACTCTAAATACTATTCGAATATTTAAAAGTAATAGAGTATTTTGATATTATTCTTTAAAGATTTCATTATTTATAACACTTTGATGAAACATCATAGCTGATATTTAAAGTAACTTTGAATACTTGTGAAATTAACCAACTAAAATATTAAAAGATACTATAATACATATGATATTGAATCCATTTGAATCCTCTCTTTCTGTGATATTATATTACGCGCACTCAAACTTTTATAATTTTATGTTGTTTCGTTTTGCATCTAATAGAAAGCTAAAAAGTAAACAGTAGAAATTACAAACAATCCTAAGTACCAATCAAATAATATTTTGCTTCTTGGAATTTTGTACTTACATCAACCATAAACAGTATAAACAATAACAATAATAGCAAGGAAATTAGCTGGAACATTCAATAAAAAATTGCAGGCATGAATCAGGTGAGATTTTGAAAATAAAAAAGGCAGAGATGTTAAAAAATTACCCATTAGGTCTATCAGGATAACTCTCCTGTTCCGGCATTCTGGATGTTCTAAAGTTATCTTGATCCCTCTCTACAGGAACCCGCTGCTGTTGAGGCAATGGTGACACAGGTCTCATCTGTTGCTGCTGCCTCGGTTGAGTTCTCCTAAAATCTTGATTGTAATTCGCGTATCGAGTGTCCTGCGTCGATGAAAAGGACGAGTGTTCGACGAAAGTGTTCGTGTTTCTCTGTCTATTGAAGGTCGACTGACGTCTCTGCTGTTGCTGTTGCTGCTGATAACCGGTGGGTGGTATGTAAGGCTCGTTTTGAAATGGTTCCTGTTCGTTGAAATTTGGAGCTGGCGCAGGCGGAAGTACGGCATTCAGGCGAAGGTTGTTCACTGTCGACTGTCCTCCGTTTTGTCCACCGTAGAAGAACGGTGTAGGCGTCGCCGACTGATACGGCAAGGTGAAGTTGACCAGTGACATTTTTATATCTCCTCTGCGAACAGGCATAAAGGAATTCTTTCAATCTCTTTTGAAGAATTTTAAACGTTTTAGGTCTGATACAGATTGACGGTTTGCATCGGACTTTTTTTTTCTTGTAACGCGTACAATTAGGGAAACGAGATAAAAGATCTTGTTGTTACTCGATTGCTATGCGATCAGTATGTTATAGCGGTTACGTACATAGAACGTGCGTTATTTCTTCATTTTATTGTAGAACTTAATTTTGTTAACTAAATGTATCAAAAAACAACTGTACGTGATGTTTTGATATTATAATACTTGATATAATAATAATATTAAGTTCTAGTTGTTTTAATATTAATATTTTAATACTTTAATGTACTATATGTTTAATATATAATGTGTAATGTTGTAATACTATTATAGTATTAACAATTTATTATCTTAATACTTTTTTGAGCATGGAAGAACACACATATTGAGTGTTGACTCACAGTCGTTTTTTGAATATTAAGAGTTTCTATTTTAATATTAGAATATTGCTGTGATATTGATATTCCAACATTTTTGTGGTATTTTAATATCAATAATGACATGCTTTGGTATATTTTATCCATATTGGAAATTGAAAATGAAAATCTAAAAAATAAAATGATAATAAAGAAATTAAAATTAACAAACGCGTAGGAGAAAATATCGTAATACAAAGTTCCAACTTACTGTAAAATAAATACGACACTTCGGAAGAAAATGCAGAATCACGTCCTTCGACTTCTCTTCGAGAAATTTTCTAATCGAAACTCTCAGCTTTGGTGATCGTAATTCTCATGGTATAGAAAATCACTTCTCATTACCATAAACTTCATGATCAGCCAGTGAACTACAATTTCTCGATTATCTCTCAGGATCCCAACGAACTGTACATTAAACACTTGAGCAATCGACTTTAATGTGATTCAGTTACGTATCAGGTTTCTTGAAAGTTTCTGGTCTTCTTCACGAATGTTTCTTAAACACTCGATTTTGCTGAGGCATCTAATGCTATCTTCGTTCTGTGAAACGAACCGACGTACTCGATTCTCGAAATGTCAATTGATTACACGAATTTGCCTCGCCGGCTCGAGTGAGGTTACTGGCCCCTTCCTTCCTCTTTTTTCCCGCGCAGTGCTTTCGCTGTCGATAAGATCGATCTGAAACGATAAAGAAGAATCGATACTTCGCGGACACATCGCACGCCTAGGGTATTTATTAATTCTTACGAAACGTAACGCTACGATGTTGCATTAAAGATATATAAATAACTCAATGTGATACGTTTTTATTTATATCTTATAAATTATGTAACATTGTAAAATATTGTAACTGTAAGTTCAATCGTATGAGATTAAACTTATATATAAAATTATAATGAAAATCATAAATAAATTTATGAATAACAATGTACCGTGTTGTTAATAGGTTAGGTGAGTGAAAATGTAAAAGCTTTGCTTACTTTTCATACTTGTATGATTAATGCGGACTCATATGATTAAATTTAATTACAGGTTTATATTATAGAGGAATAACTTAATAATGAAATTGTTGATTATGAAAATATAAAAAGGTAAATAGAATTTATTGATATAAGATTATTTATGTTTTAATATATTTTATAGATATAGAAACATATATTTATACAACTAATGTCTAATTTATATAAAAAAATATTTTTCAGGTAGCCATTTTCTAGCATGTTAATTATTAGAGATTTATTAACGAAGGAAAATGTAGTAGAATTGTTGAAAATATTTTGGAAATGAATTTGCATTAACAGGTATGGCAATTTTTAAAGAGAGAATTATACAATGATGCATTAAATTTGTATGATTTATGAAAAATGTCATCTACGTTAATTATGGAAATATAAAAGCTAATGTTGTAGGCAATTAATTATTTTCTTTACTTTATTAGACGTGCAACATTAATAGCAGTGATATTATAAAACCTTTTATTTCTCAACGAACTCCTCGCAATTATCTTCGAGAAACTGATTCCACACCAATAGTATTTTTTCAATGCCCTATTGAGAAACGTTACTTAAACGAAGGAACGAGTATGTAAAATTATTAATATTGTTCCGTTTTACCGTTTCTTTCTCATTGTCTCCCATTGCACGTATCGATAAATAATTTTCGTACTTCCTAAGTAATTAAAAAAAAATCCTTTTTTAATTCTTCTTTTTCTTTGTTTTTTGTAATAGAGAAATTTAATTTGTGTAACATAGAATTAATTTATATTATTTTATTGTTTCTAATATTTTCAGATGATCCTATCCCAAACTACAATTTTGAAACGATTAGATCATTGTTTGATACAAAATTATATAGTGAACGCAGTGGCGTATACCAAAAAATTTTGAAACAAAGTTCAAACTTTTTAAAAGAAATAATAGATGATTCTGTATCTCGTTGAGGCGAAAATGTTATTTTCATTGATGGATATATATTCATTATATTTAAACTATAATATATCAAATAACCATTATACAAAATGATATTAAATAGTAACTTAAAATATTTTTAATAAAATTATATTAAATACAAGTTTTAAATAAGAGAATTATCTGTTTTGCAGTATTTGTTTTTGTGAAGTATTCATTTCGAAATCAAAAATTTATTTTTTAAATATAAATTAGAATAAAGATTTCTTAAATTTAATCGTGTGTATATGTTTACAGGATAAATTTAGTTATACAGAAATACTGTATATGTAAATACTTAAAATTAATGGAGAGAGTTGTCAAGGATCTGACGTGTTACTAAAGACCTAATGTGTTGACGTAATTATATCGTCATAATGTAATATCAGATTATGACTACGAAATTTTATTAATTAGCCCAAAGTAAAAAATATAGAGTTTTCCATAACATATTTTTTCCAAAATATAAATATGAACAAAAATGTGCTATATATGATTTTAAATTTTAATAATACATAAATGAAGTTGTAAAAAGAATTTGCCAAAAGTGACTAAAAGTAAGAAAAATAAACTAAGAAACACGATACGAGCTAAAATTTAAAAAAAAGAGTGCAAAGTAGCAAAACAAAAATTTAATTTAACAATAATACAGTGCATATTAAAATATTTCTTAACATATATTATAATTTTATTGCATAGCTTTAATAAATTTATTTAATTATACAAACAATATAAATATAGTAAAATAAAGTCATAGGGTTTCAAGCCATTTTTTCCAAGTTCAAATTCTTACTGTTAAAATATCTAATATCTGTGTTAAACAAACTTCAGTGAAACTATATCTTTAAACAATATCACTATAAATAATAATATTTATAGATAGTAATGATTTGCTATAAATAGAATATTTTGTTGTTATATATTTTTGTATGATAGTATACAAAATATATATATATATAAATATTATAATATTGACATTTTTATAATATTTAAATGATTTAAAGTCATTTTCTATTACAATAGAATTTTGATTCAATTATTTAATGTATTTTAAATGGTTTTTTTTAAAGATACATATTTTATACAAGACATTTAACATTCTGTTTTAATAAATTATCACTCTAATCGTATTTGTTACACAATTTAAATATTATTGAGTTTTCATTGCAAGAATATTATAAAATATGAATAATTTTACAAATTCACGTATGTATTTATTATATATTTTATATACGAATTATAGAAACTCAAAATATATAATTTCTATTACATTCTCTTCCATTCATTTATAGAAAGGATCCTAAGGTTGGATAAGTATGCTGTACATGTATGCAAACGTCAGAATAGCAGTCGCTTAAAAGTCGTTCACTGGGCAGTAGTGGAACACGATAATATTCCAAACATATTTTAAAATTTTTCTTGGAATTTACGATTATTTATATCACCTCCGTGCAGTAAATAAACTTATAGAAGTAAATAATATATTCTTGAAAAAATTAAATTACCGATCATGTACCCGTATAATAAACTCGAGGTATTTACAAGTTAGTTTCTTAGAGGTCCATATTTCATACAATGCTGATGTACTATAAAAATATAATAGCCCATAAAAACTTATATTTTTGCTGTGGAATATACTATTTACTAGGTATAGTAAATTACTAGCAAAATTAGAAAGTAACTAGGTAAATGTACTATTAATCGTTGTTAATACTAAAACTTACTTCCAATTTTAGGTATCGACAATATACAATTACTAAAATAATGAAAAAATTAATAAATTTTATGAGAACGAAAAATTTCAAATGTACATTAAATGATGCACACATTTCATCTATAATTAACATCGTTGTGAAAACGATTAAAAATCGATGGTAAAACTTGTGACGTAGCAAGTGGTTTACATTTCTGTGTAAAAATGTATGTACACCAAATGACAATCAGTGACGAGCAATGTCTTTATGAAAGAAAATTATGCGGACGCGTCGGCGTATGCGTGGCCACGCAATTGTTCATACGAGAATGGGATTTGCGCGCGTATACCACGTGTCTTCCGAAGATGTCTACGACGAGGACGATGAAACGAGGGATAACTATTTCATTGATTTACCGGCGAACCGATAAAACTCATCCATAATTGAACGAGTTCGACCGTTCGTCACTTTCGCCCATCGGATTACTTTCTTCGAAATCAGGTATGCAAACTGTGCTTTCACCAAAAATCAATCGTGCTGCCGCTGTCCCGTTCGTTAAAACGAATAACTTTGCTTTCCATTTTTCATCGTATATCACTATTAGCTATATTATTACACACCACTTACTTCCTCATTGTGACAATAACTAATCAGATATAAAACATTTGCATCTATGATTAATTACAGTCCCAACGCGACGGTAAAAAGACAAGGTTCCTCGAAGCTAAATGTTTTTAGGCTGTTTGCTAATGCGAGATGATTCGAGAGTTTATAACTTAACCTATCAAGTAGACGAAGGTAAACATTTATCTTTAACTACTTTTATCACGATATATTTGAAAGTACTTTTTCCTTAACATGAAGAAATATCGTTATAACCTCAATTTTGTTCGAAATTTTAACCTATCTTCTAATTAACGCGTATAGCGATATCACATGATATTTCGTAAGAAAGAATTTGATCGAAAGCTTACCTTATTCAGTGATCCATTCGCTATTTTAGGATTCCCAATGTGCTCGGCGAGTTTAACGAAAGCACGATCAACACGCACCGAAACAAAAATCTCATCTGTCGCTTTCACTTTTGGTAATCGAGCGATTTTCGGACGAAAAACCGTAGCTGAAAGCGAGCGAGAGAAACGAAGAGGGATACACGATGCGATACAACGCAGCACGATTCGCGATAGAATCGAGGAGGAAGAAAACCGTGTTAATGCATTCGCAGAGGACGAAACACGTGCTTGCCCGTGCGCGAAACACGAGCAGCTCGTCGAAATCGCCGAGAGGCGTGCGTGACACCGCGCGAAACGCTACGTTGGCGAGCGACAACTGAAAGAGAAGCGTTTTAACCAACTACACAGAACGGGGATAAAGAGAGGTGTCCCTCGATCATGAAGAGTAGCGCGGCCTGCAGGCTCTCTCTCACTTTCCGCTCCTTGATGTCCCTCTCTTCTGTCTCGTTGCTCCCTACCTTCGATCCCCGATCGTAGCTTCACCTTTTTGTCTCGGAAGATCGTTTAATGGAGCATCTGTTTGTTTTCTTTCCCGATATTTCATTCGAATCGAAACGACGTTGGAAAACGATCGTCTTTGTTACATTCCTTTATAACACCGGTACGAATTCCGGTTCTTGCAAATTTCAGATTTGAATACACAAATATGTACATACACACGGTTAACATTTTTTTAATTAAATATTCAATTTCATTAGATGTAAAAATTTTAACGTTTTTATATTATGTTTGTTTTGTTAGATCGAATTCTTTCATACTTTTTGGTCATTTTTTATTAGCTATATAGTTAGTCAGCAATTACTTAATTATTTAAAACAAATTTTTTTTCTAACTTCTATATTTCTTGCTATAATCTTTCTTTCTCTGCAGGTTCTCTTAGGTAACTCAAACGAATGGCGTTGATCTAAAAAGTCTTTGTTATAATATCCTTTATAATTACTGACTATTGAAGGATAAATCACTTGGTTTTCGAATACTCGAGAACTAATAGAAGTTAAGTAGAAATATATATTGCGCCGTTCGGAAAGTCATTTCATTTTTGTTTTTTTCATGCGGCTGAAGTGTGAAGCTGGCTGTGAAAAAATATAACTAGGTCTTCTGTTGGGAAAAAACGAAATGACTTTCCGAACGACCTAATATACAAGTACATATAGTATACTAACGCTTTCATAATATTGCACAACGTCAATTTTAGTATATAGCTTTGTAACTATTGCTTACAACTATAATTTTTATATACCTGTAAGTTTCATTATAAATTTTCCAATTGCTCAATACAGATTTTGAAACCCACTTTTGTAACTACCATTCACCGTTAATATTTACTTACCTATGCTACACTTATTTATCACTAATACTTCAACTTTTTAGGTCACAATTAATTAATTACCCAATTAAATACCGAAGCAAGATAAAGAAGGAATGAACGATAATAACAAAATTGTGGAGCACTAAATCGTTTGAAAGAAACAGCAAAAACTATTATTGCCAATTACCACGCTATTCATTACCCTGTGCAGCACAAAGCGTTCGAATCACGCCTGTTAACGTCGGTTAAACGTAATCGGTCTGTTTGAAAGCATCGGTCCCTTTCCACCCGTACGTATAGCGACTCTCTCGCTTGCATCTATCTCGCAATTCGGTCTCACGGGTTGTCATGGCTACGCAACACGAGGAAAAGATCCACGCCGTTCTGGATGAAGACGAAAGAGAAAAAAGAAAGGTAGAGCGAAGGAGGGTACCACGAGGTTGAACCGTATCGCAACGAGCGATTATTACAACCCTATCACGTGTCTACCATCAGCGCTGACTGTCTTTTTTCATCCTCGCGTTTCATCTCCTTCGTGGGACATTTTTATCGCGTTCTCGAGAGCCTTCTCCGCTCGAATCCTTAGATGCATCGCGCTCCGGAACCTTTCATTTCTTTACACGTGGAACGGTGTATAACTGTATCGGAATCTCCAAGGGGCCCACCTACGTTCACCTTCTGCGTTCTGAGAGATCATACGCGTCGGATGCTAAATAGTCTTCCCTAGTTTCAAAGAACCGCACGTTTCAACGTTATTTGCGGATTTTAGCTTAAACACGTAACGCGTATACGCGCTCAAGGAAACGTGCCTTTAGTCGCGCCTCAAGGCTCTTTCTATCCATGGTATTTCCGTTCGGCTGTAGCGGGTACATGTGGTTAAAGTTATTTTAACAGGATTGTTTAAAATATAAGGAGAGTTATTAAGAAGTAATATTATTTTTTTTTTTCGTTTATCATAGTTTAAAATTAATTAGTGTTTTAATAGTCTGTATAATTTTTGTCTCTTTTAGGTCACTTCTAGAGAATCTGTGAAGATTTCATCAAACAGTTCTAAAAGAACACCTTAGAGTATCTTCTAACGTGCGTTTAAAAATTTACATTGTGAATTTTCTGAAATATATTTGCAAAATAATATTTATAAACAGGTTATTTTATTTGTTTTATTTTTTAGTTCATGCTAAAATAATTTGGGTGTATTTAAATGATATTATAGCAATGTAAATGTAAAAATGTACGAGATAACGTTTAATAATATACTATAGTGCATTTTATTATAAACAAATGCATAAAATAACTTCTTTATGAATTTATAGACAAAATATAATGTATAGCTTTCGAACTCAATAATTAATCCTTTGCAACCATAGTGTCTTTGTTTATGACAAAAAAGATTATTTCTAATTTAGGAATTGATCATTTTAAACAGATCATTTGAAATACAATGAAATTCTGTGCAATACATTAATAAATATAATAAACTATAGAACGATACAATAATAGACTATAATAAAATACAACGTAATGGCAAATAAATAAAATCAAATTTGAGAAACATTCGTCATCGATTAAAATTTACATTATTCGAAAATTATGAACAAATTTTTATATTTAAGAATTATGGAATGTGTATACTTATATGACGCATTCCTGGAATCAATTAGTCAATGTTTATTTTTCAATGCGAGTGCATCCTGTCTAATACTTGTATTGTGAAATCATTTGTACATGATTATTTTCTGTTGTTTTTTTTTTCTTTTTGCTATAATAAGTAAACCGTGTATGAGTAATGACAATATCATGTGTATCAAAAATGATAATAGTTAAAAATGGTAGTTCTCACAATAAAAATATGCAAACCATAAATGAAACAACTTTATAAGATAGATAGAAAAATAGTTTATTAAATAAAATTAGAAAGTTTATCCGGTACACAGATTGTTTTCTTTTATCAATCTCTACAAAGAAAAATTTTACAATTAAACAAAACATTTTCATTTATTATTTATAGAAGAAATTAAAAAATAAATATAAAATTAAATATTATATTTATTTATTTTTCTAATATTGTGCATATTTTTGTATTTTTTATTACTTATACCTGCAGCTTGAACAATTTATTTCCAAGCTAAAGATTAATTAAAAATAAAATATTATTAAAATAAGAACACTCGCATTTGTCTTTAAACGAATTTCAAATCTTCGAATACTAATTTAAACAGATATTCATATATTCTCATATATACAGAGCGATTTTTTGGAAACCGTGAAAATAATGAAATATTAATGTTATAAAGTTTTCCATATTCATTCATGTTTTATCAATAGACAATGTCGAACTAGTTTGTCAGAGTCTATACCGTTTTTATGAAGATCGAATTCACGCCATGAACAATATGTCGTTTCCGTCTAAATATACGCGTTTCATGTCGGACAACATATTACCTGAAGCAGCATGAATGGCTTGGTAACAGTTACTCATACAAATCGTGCGGTTACCACTTTGAACATAATTCCAGCGTTGACATATAGATTTGTTATTGGCGCTTGAATGAAGCTACTTCGTAGGTAAATAGAAAATAGAAATCGCGAAACTGTAGAATCGAACACGATAGATTTTCTTGGTTTCTCTTTCGTCTTCGTGACGCAATCATAATCTCGACGTCCTTACGAGTTAATGGTTTGCGTCGCAGCTTTTCGTCTTAGGAATAATATCTTCAGTGGGACATTTCAGTTCTTTCGTCTAGAAATTTCATATAGACAAGAAAAAATTGTACTCTTCATGTACTATACTGTCTGAAAAAATAAGGTATTGTTATATATAAATATAAATTTGTTCTATTTTATT
>NIJG01000032.1:482819-499982 GCA_002201625.1 Euglossa dilemma | reverse complement strand
GGTTAGTATATTATATTAATTTATATCTTACATGAATTTATACATATATTAATTTTTATTTTTTTTTTATTTTAATATCAGGGATCAAATGATTCCAGTATAGACCCCTAAAGATTAAGGTTAGAAATCCTATAATTGCACTCTGATTCTACTATCTCTAACTTTAATCTCGAATTCTAAGTACAAGGTAAGTTCTCTTCTTAAATAACTATATAATTACGTTTTAAGTAATTAACTGCAACAACTTATATTTCAGGGTATACAACAATCATCAGTCATCAAACGAGAAAAGAAGAAATAAAGGATTCAATATATCTGTAATTCTAACATAGCAATTGTGATAAAGCCAATTATGGTTTATATTTATTCACAACATTATTGAGAATATTCGAAAAGTCGAGAGTTTAGCCTCGTTTTTTAATCTTCACGTTAAAAAGGCAAGCAAAGATGTTATCTATTCAATAACCGTATTGCTGAATCTGAAAAAGTAACAATACTGTAATAAAACAGGATCACAAATGCGGTATGCGTCAAGTGCATCGAAAACGTCAGAATCAGGAACGTGCATGCCGCGTGAATCGACACACGCCAGTGAACCCGAAGAAAAGACTGACAATGAAAGGGGGTCAGATCTATGGCACACGCGCAATACGGGATAATTTTGCACTATTTACTCCTTAGCTTCCTATTATCGATTCGATAAAAAAAATACAATGCGATAAAGGTATAGAAATTGAAGCATTAAGGGACTTAATGTCAAGCATGGATTGTTTAATAGATTTTTCACAGCGTTTAAAGTTGAAAGGGTAAAAGAACATCTGTTGAATCGTTTATCGATAGTTTTCCTTTTCTGTCTTTTGCAATCTTTATTATTATTTAAGAAACTTTACTTGTCTCTTTTTAAAGAATTTTATACAAATTATATTTAAACGTATATAATTCATGTCTATGACAAAATTTTGTGTACAATGATACCTTGCTTTATTACCAAATTACTCAAATGTTAATACAATATTAATAACGTTAATGTGTTAAGTTAAACAATTTAATTTCAAGTGTTCCTTAATTTTTTAATTATTCTTCGATTCAGATGTAACGTGATAACAACGATGTCAATTTGATTCCAAAGTAATTAAGATAATATACAGTTCCCAAAATACAACATTTAGTGAATAAAACGATTCAAACAGTAGATCTACTTGTTCTACTTGTTACTAGATTACATGTTCAAATAACAGAAGTTCTACCGCACTATGTAGCAGAATTACTCACTATGAATCATTTGGAAAATATCAACGCTATCGATCAGTATCTATATCAATCATTCGCTTCTTTTAATTCAATATTACACTCAAGGTTTCGTTTATTTTTATGATACGATCTAAAATACTCGCAGTCGAATCATACAAGTAAACCACAAGTCAGCATTGTCATAAATGCGGCTTCTGTACAAGAAACTCGATTACTCGTCTGTGTTTTGCGTACACGTGATGCTCGTTTCCCGGTAGGATTAATAGGTATATTGTAACAAAATATTAAATACTTCTTAATGACCATTGATATACATATTCAAATTTTTTGAACATACGAAAACTGAATATTTTTCGTTATAGTTATAGGTATGTGCGGTTGCAACCTAGTCAGGGGCTAAACCTCGGGAACCAATCGTCAAAGTACGAAACGTGTATCGCTACACGCGGTGGTAACCCCGTAGAAAAGCCTGAAAGCGGCCAGATGCCTGCTGTGCAAAGGCCCGTGATAGGTATACCTTGCTCGGTTCCTTGTGCAATCAACAATGAACGACTTGCAAACGGTTGCAATATAACGTAGTACGAGGGACACGTGCAAACACCTTTCCTTACCCTTGGAAGAAGGAAGCCTCTGAACGAGATCGAGAATTATTGCGACCACTTTCCATCGTGTATAACGCAGATATGCGGTGACGGGTAAATTTCTGAAAATTTACATAAGAAACATTACGAAATGCTCTATTTTTTTCCAGGCTAATCAAATTTTTATGAATGTTACAAGGGAGATAAGATTTTGTGGATTGAAATGAACTTTGAACTGATAGAAGTTAAATTTTTAATGAGAAGGAAAGGTAACGTAATTTTAATAAGAATGCAAGGTAATATTGATTATAATTTTGAAAAAATGTATCCTTATTTCAAAATATTATCTTTTTTAATTTTCTAGGTTTCTGAAATACTACTAAATTTTTATTTGAAATGAGAAGGTAAAAAGAAAATTGATAGAAATATTGTAAATAAAACAACCATTTTTTTTTTGTTCACTTTAACAAATTTTTAAATGCTACTCTATTAACATAACTCTTTTTGTATCTTTATTAGATACAATCAATTACTTTTTATTTTGTTTTTAATGACTTATTTATAATTTGTATTTCTTAGTTGATGTTAAGTAAATTTTTCGAATATTTTATTAGTTATTTGTACCATATATAAAAAAATGCAAATATATGAAAAATGCTTGTTATATCCGACTCTGAAACTAGAAACTACAAAGCAATATAGACTTTGTTTGAAATTTTAAAGCAAACACAATGTAACTGAAAATAAATTCAGAATTCTGAAAGTTAAACTCGTTTATGAGTATGCATCTTAAAGGATCTTATTCGGCTTACGTAAAGAATTATATAACTCGTATTTTCTACTTTGGAAAAGAACTTATTTAAAATACGTATCAAATTACCTCAGATAAGTAAAGTTTAAATCATGTACATAAGTAACTTCATAAATGGATCATTGATTGGATCAGCCATATGTTTCGAGAAAGTATAAATTCTTCGAGGTTCAGGAAAGAACTTTTATATTTTCAAGGAATTATCTTTATTTTGTTTGGTATTATACAGCTTACATCGGAACCTATAAGATTTAATTGCATGCTTTGCCGAAATAATTCTTAAAGTAATTTGCTTGTGGTTATTTAAAATTTTGGACTTGTGTATTTGAACAAAAAATTTATCTAAAAAATTAATAATAACAAATTTAACAATTTTTTCTGCTTCTAAATTAAATTACTCTTTTTTTAATCAATCTTAAGATTAAAATAAAAGTGATGAATATACGAAGTGTAATATTAATATACAGACACGAGTATTACGATACAAATTTACAAAAATGTAAAAAACTCACTCGAATTAAAAATTTAATAATATTCAATAATAATATACTTGAAGTGAAATTTTTTATGAATTATTATAAAATACAGATTTAATTCAAATATTTTACCTAGATTTTATATTTTTAATTAAATAGTATGTTACAAACCAGAAATAAATAATTTTTTTAGTATATCGTTTTATTTTCCATTTTCTTTAATCATGTACAATATTTAATATTAAAACCTTTTGGAGAATATTTTTTCTACAGATCGTGATATTGAATAAAATAAAGAAATAAGTTAAAGATACATTGAATATCTCTTCATTCGTTCTTGCAAGATATGAAAATATATATAGCTAGATATTTTTAGTTATTTTTGATTTACAAATATAAGTTATGATACGACACGTTTAGATCGGAAGTTATGCTTGCCAATATACCGTGTAAAATATGCAACTTCCGTCCCCGTCTTTTCAATCGAAGCTACAACAAGAATAAGATCATAATCAGTAAACCCTTTACGAGTTGCTTACTTTTACATTCTACACAAACCCTCTTTAAAAGGATTGCAACCGGAATTATAAATATAATTATTTTATCTTCGATTACACTGGTTCCTTATATTTCTGAATAAATTAACACGATATAAATACTTTAATTTCGAGAAAATGTTGTCGTTGTATGACATTTAACTTAATGTAAATTACCACATATTGTAATTAACTTTGTTACTACAAATCAATTGCACATATCTAAAAGAAATAGGAATTACGATTTGTGTATTTAATTAATCGGTAATTTTACTTATATTTTAATTATACAGATACCTTCTTTTCTCCTTGTATTTAGTAAGTGTTATAGCAAATGCATAAACGACAAACCATATAAATACCTAAAAAAGAAAGTAGTTTATTTAGTAAAAATAAAAAATAAAATTATAATAATGCTTTATGAAATTAAAACATTGTTACTTCAATAAAATCGCAAATTCCGTTACGATATTTTACAGACACACTTCAAACCTTGCTTACATGCTTTACATATTGTTACGTTGTTGTTGATCTACAAAAAGAATACAAATTACATATCATAAAATATAAGTACGTAAAATACACAAAAATGAACAGTGAAATGATATACGTAGAATACATGCATGTACTATTGCAGAAAAATGAAAATCCGTTTAAACGATAATATAAGAAATATTTGTATGCCGATTCACTGATATCATAAACCTCGGATTTTCCCAACTACGTGTCCTAACCTAATACAATTAACTGGTCTACAAAACATTATAAATGCAACCGGAACCAGGGAATAAAAAGAAGGGGCACGCGCGCGCGTGCACACACGTGGCACAAAGCTAGATTTCGTAATTTCTCGGTTACACATTACACTTGCACGACAATTCCGTGATTCACGCATGGTTATGCACGCGTAACGGTGGCAATAAATTATTATTTCACATATACAGGATCTTTTATCATCCTTTACTGGCTGATCTTAATGAATGCACGACGAGCTTTGCATCTCCGCCATAGGGTAATAATCGATTCAGGAATAAAAGGAAGATTCCATACATATATATATATAGCATAATAGAACATAGCGTCGCTGAAATAACTAGTGACCTCTGTTTAACTGCGGAGACAACTATGATTGATCCATCGGCAACACTTCCATTGTTTTCTACTTATTCATAGCAAATCGTTCTCTTTTTTTGGTTTATTTCAAACCGATTGGAATTCGAAGGTGACAAGCATAGGACCAACGCCCACATACTTCAAGTATCGTTCCGATCATCGATCATAATGAATTAACAATTCTGACGCAAGAGACTTGTGCTTCTCTTTTATTACTAATATCAAACGTCCGTGTTCAGGAAGTATATTTGATTGCCGTTCGATATAGTACCATATCCTACTTTGTACTACTTTGATACATCCGTGTATCATATGAAGGTAACGCATAAAAATTGTATTATCATAAAACAAATATTGAGTTCTACGGTAATCGCTACACATACGACTTACAAAAATGCATATGGGCCTGAGCATAAAATTTGATTACCGACCGGAATGCAAATATTATCGATATCAGAGAAAAGGTGAACGTAGCCTTTCTCTTCGCTTTAATTTCACACTGGCTAAGTAACCATTCGTGTATAGTGTTTTCCAACTGCATTTACGTTAAATAATGCCTTTAATACTTCGACTAAAAACATTTATTGCGTATTGTAATTACGATACCTGATGATATTACTGATTATGAAATTATGTCACAATGTAATAAAGCTAAATTTAATCGACATTTAAAAATATTTACTTTTGTGATCTTAAAGTTTCTTATATTTCTTATAATACATATATATTTTATAGGAATAATTTTCCACACGATACGTAGTCCTCCATCAACTTTGGAATGTCTCTAGAAAATACCGTAAACGTCCTGAAAATTGCTAAGAAAATTTGTAAATCGTCAGTGCAATGATATTCTCAAAATAAATAAAATGTATGCAAATCACTGGAAGGATATATAAACAAACGCAAATGTTATTAAACATAAACGACAAATTCTCGACGCAGAAAGGGTTAAGCTATTATTCGAACAAAGTATCGTCGTATCTGAGTGCGTTTGGCCATGAGAACCACACCCGTGATACTTGAATACCCGTGGTGCCAAGATAAGTTCTTCTAACCGTGTACTATACTCCGTAGCGTCAGAAACACAATAGCGTTTATCGTCGTTCAAGCATTTACAACATTGGTCCTGTGACAACACGAAATATTCATCGTTTTTGCAGGTCACGTTCGTTGTCGGTGCACAAAGGGACGATTCTCTTAAAGACGACCACCATGAATTGACGTCCCTGAAGCATTCCCGGTGAACTGGGCGCATAAATTTTGTTTACGACACTTTACGTGTGAATTCATGATAACTCTAAGACGGAAATGTCACAACGGCCACACCCCAAATGACATTCAGTTCGATATTATAAAAAAATTCTTATCCTATTGTAAGTGCTCATGTGTTGACATCGAAATGCTTAAATTATTTTCAAATAACATAGATAAATAACATAAATATTTTTATTTAGATAACTTGGAATTTAATTTTCTATTCGTATTAGTTTTTACTTTGATAAAACTTCGTCCAATTAATTCATTTTTAGTATGTGACGAATTAAACAAAAGTACACGTAACAAGGAGATTTAATGACACATAACAATACATCGATATTAGGACCATTGTAAGACCAAAGTGATAGCAGTTGGCCTTCGCTTATGGGGGAGTGATCAACTTTTCTTAAAGTAGCTATAGATGTGTGTATATATATATATAACGATTGTAGAGACATTTACTCTTGCAAAAGCGTCACAATGTATACTAATTGTATTACAATTTGAACCTGATTTACTATGCCGTTTGCAGCTAGTGCATTTTACCCATAATGATACTGCAATACTATAAGCAATATTTCTAAAAACAAAAACAAAAAAAAAATATATATATATCTTTTTTTTTATTATATATATATTATAATATTAACATTGTTTTACTATATTTACATTCTATTTAGTATTTTATTTTCATTTTTTTTACAACAGAGTAGAAAATTTATATTTTCATTATATCGGTACCATAAATAACTTTTTGATCTATATTTTCTAGTTTAAAAGTTTATTGCATAGTTTAAACATAAATTTATGAATATCGATTAAATTCCTTTCTTAATAAATATATTTCGCATGAAATCTGTGTAAAACTTTCCAAATGTCGTATATATAATAGTATAATAGTATAATTATAATAGTAT
The DNA here is from genome assembly GCA_002201625.1 of Euglossa dilemma. Lineage (NCBI taxonomy): Eukaryota > Metazoa > Arthropoda > Insecta > Hymenoptera > Apidae > Euglossa > Euglossa dilemma. The sequence goes on along the minus strand of NIJG01000032.1, from coordinate 493,040 downwards.
AATTGTTAATGAAATATTGAAATGAAACGGTTTAATATTTTGAAATTAAGTATGCATAAAACGTTTATAAAGTCCGGTTAAAAAGTTTCAAAAGAAAAACTTCATACATTTATCATCATTTTTAACGGACCTATTACTCGATACTTCCGGTCGATTAAGTAGCTAAATAAAATAAAACATGAAAATAATAATTTTGGTGTCTAAGTCTATAACATCCGAAAAAAGACTATTTTTATATACAATTTTGTATAATATATTTTATTTATTTAAACATTTACTACAATGTAGATATTAATTACTAAATAGAAAAAATAAATATACATTTGGCAAATCTATCTGGTATTATGTTATAATTTGAGAAACTAATCCAATATGTTTTCTTAAAAATTGATGTTAGGCGCAAATATATTATAAATCTTACCTAAGGATTAGTTTCCAAGTTATAACACATTCAAGGATATGTGCAAAGTTGTCCTTACAAGTTTAAACACTCTATTTCACTTCAATAAATCCAATACACTTACACTTAAATTTTTCAATACTAAATTTAGATTAATGTTGAATTAGATTCTTAAACTTATTCAATCAATAATATCATATAATTATCATATAATTAAACATAATGAAAATGAAATACTCATTTATAAAATTAAAACTTTACTAGAACAACTTAATACTGGCTAATAACACTTAATTTATATATAAGTAATATAATTTAATATGTTTTGTTTTTCAAGACATAAGTCACATATATAAAAACATTCGGATTCATTTTTAATGTCATTCTTTATAAATGGTGATTATTACAAATTTGTATTTACAATAACTATCAACTAGAAACTAAAGCTTATCATGTTTAACATATTCTACCGCAATATTAAATATAAAATGCTTCCTAAAAATAATAGATAATAATTTTAATCTTTTTTATTTCTTTAGTTTTCGAAAGAATGCATTTGTATTTTGTCTCGAAATATCTTAATTACTAAAATTGAAAAAATATGACAAAAGCATTCTCTCTTTGGATCAACAATGATGCCCAAAGAACGCACATATACGAAATAGAATTATAAAAATTACAATTTTTATACAATTCTTATACTCTTATAATTTTATATGTTCTATGTATATATATATATACACATAAAACACACAATTCCTAAAGTTATTCTATAATATATGTAATTAATTACTTATTAAGATTAACATAGCAAATTTGTTTCAACTGTTATTCATCGTTCAAAATTGTTATAAATAAATCGAAAACCATTGGATCAAATAGTTTCTTAAGTTCATATAAAGTTATATTTATGAAATAAAACTTTAATTATTGCTATATCCTATTCATTTTATAATTCTGATCATGTGACTGAATTCATGTACATTAAAATATAACTATCTGAAATTATCAGTGCACATATAAAGCAATCTTATTGTCAATACATACATACATTATCTTTAAATATTTTTATCTTTCAAGTAAAGATCTTGTAATTTTAGATGATAGTGACTTAATAATTTTTAATCATAATTTTCTAATTTTTTATTTTTTAACAAAATAAACAATAGTAAACGAAACATTGAATATACTATAATCAATACCGTGATTATATTGGTCGAAATAAACATATTTTTTAATTATATATCACAAAATGTAACATTATTTAGTTTTATCACTGTCTTTTTTTAACAAAAGGAACAAAAATATTGAGTTTCATGTTATTTCTATAATTATGATTTAGAAATAACAACAATATTTATGAAAAATTAATACCTGATAATTATGAAAGCCTATATATCAAAATACAACAAAAAATTTTGTTTTTTTAATAATATAAAGAGTGCAATAAAGTAGAAATTTTGATATTAAGTATCATCACTATCACTTTCTTGCTGCTCTCGTGGTTCTTCTTCCATTGGAGGAACAGTATCCATATTTCTGTCAAAGTAATGAGGGTTCCAAGTTGGTAACCATCTATTTACAAACCACCAATGCACAGATAATCTACCATGATTACATTCTGTTCTTTCACACCTACCAAGAAACTGACAAATGCCAGTAACACTGCCACTCTGATTTCTGATGCAGGAATCGTCACACGTATGTTGACGTCCCGGTGAATAATTAGCAGAACAAACAGAATGATGTGAAGTGGAAGGACTATGTGAAGAAAACATTGACCTAATGTTTGATGATGTACTAGGTTCATTGACTGCAGAGGAAGGTATTGTATTTGACACTGAAGCACCAGGATCTACACTACTAGATAAATTTCCTCCACTAGCTGTGCTTCCAAGAGCAGAAACACAGGGTCTACCAATATGAACTGTAGCATAAAGTGGATTATTAACTGATGGACTACCTCTACCAATCCAATCAAGATATTTATTAAACTGAGCAGAAGAATTAGAATTAGGTAGAACTTTATTTCTACAAGAACAATTACTAGGATTTCTGCAATGACATTCTATTCTCAAAGATTCGTTAGGTCGACAAGACGTAACAGGTAGTTTCACATAAGAATATTCACCACGACAAAAAGGACATCTACAGTTTCTTGGTAACTGGTATATGTAATGTCTAGAATTATTTGTAAATCCTTCTTGATAACGTAATCTGTTATGCAGGTTATGGCAGTGATGACACAAATATCTAGTGTCTATATGTCTACAAAACGAACACATACAGTTATAACCAAGTGAATAAATGGCACGTCCAGTTGACGCGTACGCAATGTTTTCAGTTGAAAAACAGTTACGACCTAGCCTACCTAATCTATTTTGACAAAACTGATTAGATAATCGTGAGGAATCCAAATAAAATTGTCTTAATTGGTCATATTGGTTTCTAGATTCCATGTCATTCAAAAAACTTGGAATATAATGATTTAAAATATGATATTTATAACAACGAGGATACGTTCTACTACCGCAAGAATATCGATCATCTATTCTTTCATATGTATGATCATCTATATTATGCTGATTATTTTGAACCGTTGGTTCATTATGAACAACTTCACTGTTATTTTCAGCATTTTCATCATCGTCGTCATCATTATCCAACCTCTCGTAAATATTTTCTTCTGGTTCCTGCAGTTGTCGATTGCGATTATAATTATGAACCAAATCTGCTGGATTTTGGTAATTCGGGTTGAGATTTGAGTGCATTTGTGAACCACCAGGTCGGTTTTGAAAGCCCCATGAACCACGACCTATGTTTTGATAGCTATCGTCTCTTTCCTGATTATTCCTATTCTGGTTCATGACAGCAGCTGCCACCTCACCATTTTCATATCGCTGGCATACACAACGTGGACCTTGACAGTTATGCCCAGCACCACGATATTGCTGAAGAACATTCTGGTCTGGATTCTGGACTTGCACACCGCTGGGCCCGACTTCCCGAGATTGGTCCGACATTTCGGCACTCGGGTCTGCATTCTGTTCTAATATATGCCCAGCGGATTGTAATCCTCATATCGATGTTGTAGACGGCATTGGTTTATCAATTATAGCTACTCCTGCGTAACTACGACCGATTCCCATACAAGTTGGAAGAGTTATCCAGGTATCTGTTCCTGGATTATATACTTCTACAGATGCCAGACTTGATGAACCATCATCACCACCAACCACATATAAAAGACCACTTAGCGCAACAACACCTAAAGGACAAAAATATTTATTATATTACATCATATTTGTAGGAAGAAATCATGATATAGTGTTGATACTTATTACCTAAAATTTTCGCATCTTTAATAATTTATTTTTTTTTTAAATAAAGGTGAAGTACTCTATATTACTTCGTGAATGTTTTGAATGTATTTCGCTATACTTCAAGAAAATTTGAACAAACAATGCAGAGTATAATTCATAAGTTCTTCTTGTAAAAAATGGTGAAGAGTCTTAATGTAAAATTAAAATGTTATATTTTACAAGAATATCTTTATTAATTAGTAAGTATTGTAATTTAATTATGAACAAAGATATTTACCGGCATTTCTACGACAAAGAGCCATATCGCTAACTGAAGTCCATTGATTTGTATCTGGATTAAAAGCTTCTACACTTTTTCTGACTAATGGACCATCATGACCTCCTACAGCATATAAAATTCCATCTAAAACACCAACACCAGCACCACTACGGCGTGTAGCCATATCAGGTACTGGTTTCCATTGATCTTTCTCTGGATTATAGCATTCAACACTGGATAAGCATTGCCTGGATATTCCATCATAACCGCCAACCTACAGAAATACAGTTTTTGATGCAATACAGCTCTAAATATATAAAATAAATTTTCCATAATTTATTATATTATTAAACCTATTGTTAGTTATATTGTTAAAACTAACAGTTAATCATATTATTATAAATTACATCATTAAACTTACTGCATATAGTAATCCTTTAACAACACCTACACCAACACTACTTCTACGTATTGACATTGGTGCAATTAACCTCCATTCGTGCGTTCTTGGATCGTAGACTTCGGCAGAATTAAGACCAGTCGATCCATCAAATCCACCAACCTATATATTTAAAACATATAATTAAAATAATTAAAAAATATTAACAAAATGATTTAAAAATGTTATGTATATGTGCGCGCGCGCGCGCGTGTGTGTGTGTGAAAGTAAAAATAATATATGCATAAAAGAGGCTATATATACAAAATAAAACTTATAACCTAATGTATATGTATATGTGGAAAAAAAAACTATGTACAGCATATATGCAATTTCCAAGAACTGCTACACCAAGTGTTGATCTTCTTGCTTCCATTTCCGGACAAGGTGACCATTGATCTGTGGCTGCGTCATAAATATCTACTGTTCGTACCCTAAGAGATCCATTAAATCCTCCAACGGCATATACACGACCACCAAGGACGGATAAACCTATATGTTAAAAAATATATAATTTTTAATTTTGTGCGAAACATAATCGTTTTTTACCTGCTCTACAACGACGTGTAGGTAATTCAGACACCTGATACCACTTTTCTTCTTTAAAATCGTAACATTCTACACTTCTAATTGCTTTTGGAGCTTGTCCTCCAACTACTAATAACACTTTTGGTAAACTTCTTGGTTGCCTAGGTTTTGTACGAGGTGTTTTGAACAATGATTTTTGCTCTCCTTTAAGTAGATGATACTTCAAAGCTTCGATCAAAAAATCTTTACCTGCATAAATTAAGAATATGAACTATTCAATTTTGTTACATTAAGTTATTATAACAAAAGTCTGCTATATATCCATGTATAATATACATTTGATTAATTACATTGCAAATTTGCTTTTAGAAGTGGTTCTTCTTCAACACGTTGTACTAAATATTCCTGTGACAACAATGGTAACCGTACATGTTCCATTAATTGTGCTAAATGAGTTTGTCTTTCGTCCAAATCATGATGCACCCATGATATTACACATTCAAACACTTTTTCTTCTGAAGGGACCATTAAGCGGTCACTACAAATTAATTTACTTACTTGCTGCGGTGCTAATGTTAAAAATTCTTCACCATCAACTACTTCCCTGTATATATGATAAAAGCATTACGATTAAAATATCAAATGTTTAGGTTACATATAAAGTGAAATGTTTTAATATCTTACGAAAAATGTTGTTCGATATAACTGTCTGCATGTGATAATAATTCTAGACAACTATGAAGGTCAGCAAATGCACGAATTCCTAAACAATTTGATGGATGTAACTGAGCTTGTAAAAAATCGCAACATGCATCACGGACATCAGTTAATTGTAAAAGATTTGCAGCTGGTAATAATACTTGTACATTATCTTCAGTTACATGAACCTCTGCAGAATATACATAATCCACTAATAATTCAAGTGCAGAATAATCTACACCTTGCAGTGTTATCCTTTCCTGATCACGTTCCTCAAAACTTGTGAACATAGCATAAAAATAAGGACTACAAGCAGCCAAAACCATTTTATGGGCACGAACTTCTAAGCCTCCATCTGCCACCAGAATTACGTCACACAATAAATTTTTCCTAACAAATAATTACATTACATTGTATTTCTAGAATTAAATAAAAATAGATGAGATTCACAATCCAAAAAGAGGCTCTGATATAATTCTCTCTTTATTGGATATTTATCATATAGTTTTCAACTTAAAGTAATAAAAAATATACATAATATAATAAACAACTTTGTCTTTCTTACTTTCGCATTTCATTAATAACATCAAATGCCCGATTTGTATGATGATGATTTCTATATGGTGGTTTATCTTTTCCACCTTCACGGGGTATATGTTTTTGCGAACTTTCGTCCAAAGAATTCTGACTAGCATATCGGAGTAACAAACAACTAGAAAAAATAAGTTTTATTAGTACAAGAAGATAAAAATATATTTATATTTACTAATTACAAATATTATTTAACATATAAATTCATACAAAGTATATTTATACAGTACTAACAAAATAATTAATGTATTACGTATTATATGGATTTCCATAATACTGGAAAACTTATTAACTAGGAAAAATATATAATATAATCTTACCTTCCTTTATTTTCAGAACCATCAATATTATTGGAGATATTTTGTACCTGATTTTGACCTGCTGCTTCCATTTCGGTTATTTAAACTTTTAATAAAGCAGACGAATGCAATTCACCCTAATTAATAACACAGGTAAATTTCCGCTTTATTTGCATAAATATCGATTCATAAAATCGAACAATCATTATCAAACATAGAATCAGCTGTGAAAGAAACGAAAACGACGCTACTTATTGTACGTTATCGGTTTGATGCACCGCAATGTGAAACAATAACATTTATAGATACATGTCGCGTGATATTGGGTCGAGAAAATGAGATAAATAGTTTACAAAGAAAAGTATATAAAAGTACTGATAACAATATTCTGGAAAAGAATACAAACACTCGAATCAAACTTTCTTTTTCGATTCTCGAATGTCATTTGCTGCGTTTGATAGTCTCGTTAAAGAAAACACATGTTGGTGTCGACATCTACAGCGTACTATACCAATTATATTGTCTCTTTAAATTTTCATTTTATATTTATTTATAAGTATTTTTAAATAATATAACAACTATATATGAACATAGTTTGCATTGTATATGTGCATATACAATGTAAAAAAATCAATAGGTAGAGAATGATATTAAGAAATTAGAAATATAATATAAATGCAATAAATTGTTGCAAAAATATCTTAAAATATCTTAAAATATATACAATTAATGTTTCCAATGTAGGTTTTGAGATATTTACTTGAGAATTGAAATATTAAATATAGTGTAGATTTATAAATTGAATAGATTTACTACAAATTTTCTAACTATCGCTAAAGTAATCGAAGTAAACTTTTCTAAAATAATTAAATATTTATTTGAATTAAATGTTTCTCGAATTTATAAAAATAACAATGATTTATTTTTTATAAATACATAAAAATCTTTACATTCACAAATTTTGTATATTGCTACTATAAAATTTGCAAACGATTATATTTATAAATTACATTGTCAAAGTATAATTGTTAATAGTATATGTTCTTAATTACGATATACACCTTGATTACAAGTCGGTGAAATGAAAACAGAATGATCGATAATTCGTCTTTTTCGTTTCAGTGTTACGTCTAACGTAGTTTAATTTTGACATAAAATTTTCAATGGCCTAGACAGTTTATTTGCAAAGTTGTTCAGACAACTTAATTCTCATGCTACAGTCTAGTAAGTATGTAGTTATATAACAGTTTGTAACGTATCTCATCGTGAAGCAAAGTGCAAACTTATGTCATCGTTATGTAGCATCTCTTTTACTGCAAAATGTAGTATTAGGACTTACAACATTTATTGTCAAAGTTCCACAACTTTGAATAAAATTGTCTACTAAATTTCGAAAATATATTTGCCACGTCATTTATCCTGTAATTTTATTTTGAATTATAAAATAAAAATTGTATAAAATAACTATTATAAAATTATAAATTACATTTTCCAAGCTATATAAAGTAAAAAGAAAACAGAAGTATAATCGAACACATCAATGTCCGCTGAGTTTATGGTTCAAGTCAAACGTAAGTGCATCCTATACACAAAAGCCTAGTTATAAGGTGGACATTTAGTACGCTCCATGAAACTTAAACTTCCTGAAAGTACGAATACAGCTTACTTGGAAAATAAAAACAGTCTTCAATAAATATATAACATTGATAGCTTGAAAAGATTTTAATAATGAAACAGTCATAAAATTGTAATCGTTTAGACATGTCGGTGACAGCTGGTTCATTGTTTTTACAGATTCGGTATTAGAAGTGTTTCAAAGTTCAGGGCGCCAGGTGTCGCAGTTCGAGTGGTGAGAAACGGGCGCGATACGGCTCGTCAGTTATCCAGCAGATTGCTGTGAGAGCGTTTCGTCGCGCCATAAGAGGCGTCGATGCTTTCTTATTCGGTATTTTCCTTCTTCTTCTCGCCTTCGTGTTGCGAGAATTGGCGCGTCTCGAATTTCGAAATTCGAACAGCCGCGAAAACGACCCTGTACAGATCGTGCACGGTCGATCGTACACCCGCGATACGTAAACTGTCAGAGAAAACATCAAGAAAGCAAGCAGAAAGGAATTTCGCGTTGATCGTGAAAGTTGATCCGGTCCTCTCGACGCGGAATCCTATTGGCAAGGAGCAGCTTCTTCATCGTAACTTTCCTCGTTTTCGTTTCTTCGAAAGGTACGTCGATTCGTAACTATATAACCGCCTCGATCGCGCCTTCAGTTCCTTTGTTTATCTCAGCTCGAGGTGCAACGCACTTTCTCGGCCTTTCTTGCCATCTTGATTACTTCCTTATTTTAAATGTTGACAATTCAATGAAATCATATTGAAATTATATTGAAATTCCTGAAAATCAAAGAGTACTGTTATTAAATATAAACTTGATCGATTTATTCGTTTAACTACCTCTTAAAACTAGTAAATTTGACACGAGTTCTAGTGACTCGATAAAAAGTTCTAAAAAGAATATTTAGTCACCGTTACTTGTAAACTTGATCCGACAGTGTCCTATGTTTTCGTGCAGTGAAAAAGTGCGTCTATTAATCAATTCCAATCATTTTTCCTTACCAATTAGTTTTTAAAGCCGAGTAAGCATAATGATATTGCTGATTGCGTACAATTACGATGCACGGTGGCCATGAGATGTACTGTTACAAAAACGTGTTCTTAAACATGACTCTTGGGTACTTTGCTTCGCTTTGCACTTTCGTAGAAATACACGTGGTTCAAAGTCACATCGCGTGGAGAGTAGCGCTATCTCCAGGAAGTTTCAAGTTTATTTTATTTCTCCTCTGCTACTATACGCACATTCCAGCTATATTTTTATGTTCTTACACACTGCTTTGACTATATGAATGGTTTTAAATGGATCTTGATCATAAAACTTTTATATAAAATAGAGATCAATGAGTTTCGTTCTTAACATAAATCTGAATAAAAAATATTTCCAAAACTAGTTTAACTGCTATATAATAACGTATATATATTTATAATATATTTTGCAATTTAGAAGTCACTGTTTTTAATTTTACGAATTAGCGCGTTTGTCACAGTGTTCATTTTATTCTTATCGATTATATTACTACCATGCTTGCTTCCTTTCAATCAAGTTATCTGACATTTTAAAATATACGTATGCTAAAATACAGCTTTTATACATACACGCAGCTCTGTTTTAACTTCTATTTAGAATTATCAGCTGGTGACATTATTGCAACCAGACTTTTCTTTAATCTTTTTCTTCGCGTGCATTTTGTACTATTTGCTTATTACGGCGCATTTATAATTAACTTTTTAATCATTTATTACGTGCGCTACGAGGAAGAAAAATTAATAACTAATGGTAATACGTAGTTATACATGCTTTTCAAAACAGGATTAGCAGGTAATAAGCTACATAGACTGAAATCGATTCGATTTATCTTTACTGGTATATTATAGACAATACGATAATGATTGAACGCGTTATCGTTACTGTCTCGATCTACACGAGACATAAGCATATGAAACACAAACCTAAACAATTAATCTACCAGCGATAAATTATTACGATTTAATTATCGTATATAAATTATTTTTACACCGTAAAGTATTTTAATTCTATAATATTATAAGATATAAAATTTAATATAAACTATTAATAA
>NIJG01000032.1:441100-451723 GCA_002201625.1 Euglossa dilemma | reverse complement strand
TCATATATATATACTTTCTCAATATCGTTTTTACTACTCGATTTCCGTTCTCCTCATTGGCTGTTCCAGCATTAACATTCGTGTAACACGACCAAAAGAGAGCTCTCATCGTTAAACTTACACATGTGCACGCACACGGATAGAAGTGGCGTTGCTGGAACCCACGAAATTCCATAGGGAAGACCGTTTAATCAACGAAGTGCCCCATGGATATTTCTGCTTTTTTTACGCATGGTTTCTCGTTCAGATACTCGTCGCCAGGTATTAGGGACGCTTAGGTGACGTAAGGGTCTCGATTAATGGCACGTTGCTTTTTTCGATTCTTAAATGAGCTACACAGAAGCCTAAATGATCAACTCCATTGAGGTTAATCGTTCGTTTTCTGAACAGTTAAATATTAACTCTGTCTTTTCGTAATAAAATTAACGAATGTTGTAAAAATTTAGTTGGTCAGAAAGTGTCTTTTGATGACTGGATGAATGTACAAAATTTTGTAGGAATTTAAATTTTTTACTTGCATATATATTAGATAAAATATTAGCGCATATAATAAATAGAATTGTTATCGAAGCCTTTGATGAGTTTTGCTTACTTACAATATTTGTACGTGTACATTTATATACAGACATTGACATATCTTCTTTAACGATAACTAATATTCAGATTTCAAATTTATTATTATATAACTCTCTTCTTAATAACTAAAATTTTGTTCATATGTTATTGAAGGGTAACAATTGTCGCCCTACTGTATCGACAGTACCATATACCAATAGATACCATATCTATAGATGGAGGACTGGTCGATGTCGATTGACGATCGATATTCCTTTGTTTCTCTCTCTATTCTAAGATGGCGATTAGTGTAGACACGTGCACCTATTGTGTTCATTCCTTTCTTTATTTTCACCGTTGACAATCAATATATTTAAATAGAAATATAGTGATCAAGTGTAAGTTTACAGATCAATCTTTTGCCTCTAATATGTACTTATATTTTTATATTACATTGTGTTATATGGCTTACGTAGTTGTTATACATAACAATAGAAAAACGATGCCAAGTAAGTATACTTAATTATACGTGTCTGAAAGAAAATTTGCTTTAAATTATACCTACTTGAGGAATGTAATTTTGCTTACGAAACCACTTTATATTTGTGCATATAGAAAATCTTATCGACCATATAAAACAACCTGGTGTGCCAATCCAGTTGTAGGAAGAAAGTCAAAGAAATCCAACGCGACTTAGTTGAGGCTGTAAGAATATTCGCCAACGACGTGTAACTGGCAGGCTCAATGAACGATCTCGATAAGGCAGATACTGCAGAGAGATCGATGTTGTACAGTGACTCAATGACAGCTGTTTAATCGGAATCGTATCGTATGCGAAAGATAATGCGTTACATCTATCTTTATTGTCGCCAGGTGAAGGATTATTACCATTTTATGTCGATAATTTACGTGTTTGTTTTTATTTCATTTTTAAAATAATACATAGGGCTTAAAGTATTTATTCAGCAGAGGAGTCTTTATACGAAATGATGATGTGTAACTTGTAACGTTGTATTGCACACTTTGTACGCGAGTTTTCATACGTTTCAATGTTACTGAATAATATCTTTTGCATTTTGTAATATATGCCATTATTATAATTCGTTTTCTTTATATAAGTTTTTTCCAATTTTATAAAATATTTTTATACACATTTCTGTATGTAGTTTTTATATAATTTTCGTATATTTTTTACTACAATTTTATAGAGTTTTTATACAATATTTTACAATTATTCTATACTACTATCTGTAGATATACGATTAACTTAATAGAAGACTTACTTACTTTACAGACTTAATAGAATATCATTCCGTGTTAAATTTGACTTGCAAATTACTTGCGGATAATGCTTAGAGGCTGAAATAATCGATTGCAATAAAGGATAAGTGATATGGTCTCTCGATTTACGCGCACATTAAATCGATCTAACTGTCGAAAGAAACGAAAAGCTGTTAATAGCTAGCACTTTCTTTAATTGACTTTTAAGGAATATGTAGATACTAAAAAATATGTAGAAATAAATCGTTTTCGTATGAAAACTCCATTACCGGAAGCAACCCTTTATACGATAGTCATAATATTATAAAAAAAATTAAACAAAAATGTATAAAAATCTATTGCGTTACATAAATGATATCATTTTTAATGTAACCTTGCATAAATAATTATCAAGAGGTGTTCCGATAAAAAAATATTATAATGTAACATTATTTTAATAACGTATGTTAGTAATATTTCACATTTAATTTATATGTCGAATATAACATATTATTAACGATAGATATTCTGTAAAATGAATATGCAATTTTGTAAGTTTTTGATATTTTTTAATTATTCTTTCATCTTTCATTCCAATTGTCAATATTATGCTATTATGTATTATAAATGTGCATATTATATCTGACTATAATTATACGATAATTTAAATATTTATATATGTATAAATATTACTACAAATAATTTCTTTGCTTCGACTAACGAGAACATCGCGCAAAATAGTTCAACTACCCGAATCAAACAGGAACTAAATCGATAATAAACATGTCAGTAAGCAATTCGTTGAACGTTAGTGTCCCCTTCAGCGAAAAGTCAGGACTCTGAGGAAAAGCTCTCTAGAGGAACAAGACGAAAATTCAGAGAAAGGCAGTCGCACAGAAGAAAGTCAAAGGTAGATGAAACTGAAACGGGAGAGGTCAATCTCCTTTCGCGATGGAAATGCGGATATATAACTTGGCCTGTTTATTGCTTCCACATTTGAGGTTACGTTTAATTGGAAACCGTTCTATTACACGAATCTAATTCGCCGCAGGAATAAATAGCATTGGAATACTTACCGACAGTTGGAAATTGTTTACATTTACATTTGTAATTATAATTCATTTAATATGTGTTATTTCACGTTGCTTTTTTCATCTGAATGATGAAATCTGTTAAATTTTGTCGTAAGAGAAACGTAGTCTTCAGATAGAAGCACGGTTTTATAAAATACTGTTTATTTAATGTGAATACACATTCATATTAATCGTGTGTAATCAAGGACTTTCATACGATTCAAAAATATATATAATATAAATGGTGTGTAATCAGTTTTATATTGCGAGTGAAAACAACCTTAAAAACAATATTTCCTTTTGCCAGGAAAAATTTCAATATTTATTTGAAATACGAACAAAAAATATTTAATTATCCAACTCTCATTCTGACACGGAAAATTTTTTAAACCGCCATCTATGAACATCGCTTTGTTTTAAGTACTAATACCTTTGTACGTGTAAAATATGTATAACGTAATTATATAATAAATATAATTATACAGTAATTATGTAAATAATAATTATTTAAACAATTTAAACAATACTAATAACCATTTAAAACGCAAATTTAAATAATCTAGTTTGCCACTCAATTTAGATTACGGTTTACCGTAGAGGAATTACATACTTTATCGACAGATCGTTAAAACGTATGATACGTTACCAGTAAAGCACAAAAAACCTACTCGATTATAGGAAATAGTCGGTTATATTGTAAGTACTACGCTATATTCGCGCTCTGAGCAGGCTTCACAAAGATTAAGAACGAAATCTAAATTGAAAAAAAAAAAAATTACAAAATACCCGAATGTACGTTATCTTGCGGAAAAGTATTTGCAAATATAAATGCATACCTTGGACCGAGAACCCAAAGAACGATCGTTATCTTCGAACGACGCCAATGTTAGTCGCATTACCAATTACCTTTATCTGTCAATAAGCAAACGGCCTTAACGATTACCTATATATCCCATGTGTATTGCGCATCGGCTGTAACTATTCCTGTGATATACTCGCGTGCTTGAGCTACGTGTTATTTGCGAAACGAGAGCATTATTTGTCAGGGGAAGATCGATACGGTAGTGTCAATAAGGAACTATGCTAGTCTACCTTGTTCTGGTTTTTCCGCTACACGGGAATCTACTCTGTCTTTTTTGATTTCCTTCCCTTTTCTTTTCTCTATCGCTTTCTCCTTCTATCCTGCTTTCTTGTCGGAACCTGATTTTAACACAGGCTAAAACAAAGTTGATAATCTTAAGGAAAAATAATTCATTTATATGTACTTATATTTGTTTAACTATCGACTATACTTATTTGCATAAACAGTTGAAAGAGATAAAATTGAATATAAATTCATAAAATGAAAGAAGAAATATTTCTTTTCAATAATGAAATGTATGTTAATAAAAGAAGTAAAATCTTGGAATTATACTTGATTTATTATTCAAAATATTATTAATGATAATTGTGTAAAATTAGTGATCGATAATTTAAGTAATCGTTTTTTATATTGCAAATATGTTTCAAATTAGGAAGTTTATATTGTTCCGGTAAATAATCATTTTTTGATAGGTATTTGGTAAAGAACTTTACTTAGTTTCCAAGTATTCCGTTTGAGAGCGTTACTTGTAGGTTACAGGAGATTTTGTGTACCAATGTTGATAAAGTAGATCTCTTTGTTTCAAAATTCAACTTGCGAAGAAAGTTGCTCTTACTTGTTTTAAAGGCATTACCTGGAAAAGACGAATTAACCTACTCTTTCAAGGACATAGTATAGTATATACAATCATTATTTAGTATGTATTACTTATGTAACATTTTTTCCTTCAAGTGCACTATTAAATCCTTATTTAATATTAATTATTCTATGTTCATAAAAAATAGTTGATTCGTTTTTATTCGCTCTTAATTACGTAGGTAGACAAAATTTCGGTCAAGGTTAATACATTCAGTTAATAATAATACATGTCGTATGAATATCCTGCTGTTTTCACATTTTAAATCTATAAACATATAATGTAAAACTATTGAAGAATGAGTAAAATCAAATATATTTACAATAAACATACACATTTCTTTATTTTCTTTTTTTTCTAATATCGTTCAAAATTTTTCCAATTTAATATTCCTTTCATTTTTTATATAATATATTTATTTTAAAAACCAAATTGTTTAATGTTTATTAAAATATCTATTTACATTCTATACAAACTTAATTACATTAGATTATATCTTTTAGTTTCTTCTTTCTAGATACATATAATTGTTACATCGTAATGTTACGATACGAGTAATCTAGGATAAAATTTAAGACAAATTTCCAATTCAAATTTCCAAAAGTTCTGCGTTGGGGTCTTTAGTAGTCTTCCAGAATTGTAGGTTGCAATACAATGTGGAGAGGGAACAAACCGTACTCTTTCTTTATGAGGGTTTTATACAGCTGTATAGACTATACAGACAGTATATGTATGCAGCACTATACATATGATTGTGTGACGGAGAGTAGCGTGGCGTGTAGTCTAGACTGCTGCGCTATAGTCAGGGGCGAATCAAGAATGGATGCCAACACCCTGCATAATAATGCAGCGAGGTATAATTAACCTTACACTGTACTTCTATAATTAGCTGCCTTCCTGTCTTTGAATCCTGGCTTTGTATTCAATATTAATGTAAAATGTGTGTAATGTATATCATTGATGTACACATTGATACGTACGAAAAAGTAAATCGATTTTGCTTTCTTTTACCGACCGAGGAATCCGTGATAAATTACAATTAATTAATTACTCTACTAAACGTTGCTCTCGTTACGCATTTGTTTCCTGCTTCAGTAACGAAACGAAATTAAATTGTACATAGATACATAACTCTTCTCGTTTAATTATTCGCAAAGAATTAACCCTTCAATTTATATTAAAATATACACAAATCTTAATACGATTGCAATTTTCAATATTTGTGACATCGAAATGCCAATTTTTTTAAACGATTACAAAGATTCATCGATTTTGAATCAATATTACGTTGTAAGCTAACTATAATAGTCCAAATGCAAATTTGAACAGGGTAACAAATTTTACATTTCCGTGCGTTCATTGCTTATTAACGTATCGCTTACGTAATGCCCGTCGTAATCAATTTCTGTAAATGAGCAACTTCTACAGTGACCCTATGCTAAGTATTCTAAGAAGTAATAAGCTCGGATAGATAACTTGACTAACGTAATTGTCCACTATATCTACAAGCTTGGCTGCATTTTATGCGTTACATAATTCTTGAAGCGATCTCCTTAATTTTACTGAAATGTAGTTCACATGTTACACGAGAGTTCAAGCATCGTGTACTTATACCTAACCATAATAACATTCGAATTTTCTAAAATATCAGCAATCGATGCGTATAATCGTGAAGTTAATGTAAGCTGTATAGGTTAGGTGATACTTTATGAATTCATACGGCACCTTACGCAAGATTATATCATTTCCTTTTAGATGGACGATAAATCAATCTACGTCGAAATCATTGAGCGCTTTGCATTTTCTGTTTTGATGGGAAAACGAATCGCGTGTAACGACGATTCAAAAGATACGGCCCTGGATGTAACGCGTATAGCACGCGGTCGTACAGCGAGTTCAGGTTCTGTCGTTCAAGCAGACGAGAGTCAGTGCATGCAGGTCGTGCGGCAGGTTCGTCTGTTTCGCCTGGTTCGCCTGTTTCGTCTGTGTCAGCTTTCCGCCTTTTACGAGAACCGTTGATATTCGCGCGTTGAGAAATAGCATTTCGCTGAAATCTCTCATACGAGACGATAACCAAACGCGCCTCGTATTTATCTCGTCGTGTCGCGAATATTGCGCGCCACGGACAAAAATTTTCTGCAATGAAGGTAAACAGTGATGTGCGTCGTTCGGTTTGACGATGGGAACGATGAATAGTTGATTTGAACCACGCCGTTCGCTGTACGATGGAAATGACTCGTGTCACATTCTGCTGACGATATTCGAAACAGTGGTTAACGATGATCGGTATAATAGATAGATCGATACACGCGATAAACCATCGGCTAGTGTTATTGCTAAGTAACGGTATTAAGTGGTTGTATAATATAGCATTCGATATCTCTCTAAACCTAATCCATTATCGACTCTTTCATTGAAATTCAAATTTTCATCATTCCTGAAACGATATATATTTTAAAGAACGCGATAACAAAATTTGTTCAGGAAAAAAATATTGTTGAAAATTATTTATATTAACCAATCGAAAAGTTAATGTTTCAAAATAAGTACAATAATTTACGTACCTTAATACTATAACGGTATTGTATAGTAACGACATGAGAATCAAATTAACCTACAAATTACGTAATTCCATGTAGTCTTTGATATTTGTTTTATATACATTTTCGCTATATATATATGGATTATACGATTTAAGGAATGCACGTGCGTGGGGCGTATAGTTTAGCATTTTGGATGATCCAATGTATATTCTAGTATCATAATTTAACACATTTACATAATTGTTTACTAATGAAAAATAAATAAAAGATTAAGAAACAGTGAAATGCAATATGACGATATAAAATGTCATTAATCGACTTAATTAATTAAAAAATAATCTGTTACTTACTACAAGTGCCGTGAAAAAATGTCAATAAAAGTTGAACGCAATTTGTGATAGACATTTTAGATATGGCCAATACGATATCGGTCGACTTGGATATAGATTTATCGAAGGTTTACCGTATTTATCGTATATTATCGATTGATCATTACGACGATAATACGTTTTCGGGAATATCACTGTAACCAGTTAAGTGAGCTTCAACTATGTAATCCTATGAAAACATTGCTTGCTAGGACACGTTTCCATTTGTGTTGAACGTTTAACCAAGCTTATTGACTTCCACCATTCCTTCTTCTAACCACAAAAATTCATATGCTAAAAATAAAAGTTTCTGTTAGACTATTTCATTTGCAGAATGAATAAGTACACGAAATTTATTTGTACTTAGTAAAAACTTGTATGACATTACAGATTACCAGTATCACTGTTCGCGATTCTTTCTATGAATATTTTTATTTTATCCTCGAATCGCAGTTATTTGTCTTCCATCGCCATCTATGTAATCGTAACGTGCAACTTGTTAGACGCACGTGCCCCCTACAAATTTTGACAGTTTCAATCGTAGCGTCAAATATCATATATAGGTAAAAGAATATCCGCGATCGGGTTATCGACAATCTTTTACATTTCCATTTACCAACAGATAGATAACAGCACCAACGTTATTGCATTTACATTTCACTTTACTACGCGCTTTTTCGTATTTAATGAAACCGTTTAATGGAAAAAGAATATGAAAATTGTTGTAAATATCGAGCGATAATATCTTCGTGAAACTTTTGCATGGATATTCGTATAAAATTACATCGCAAGAAAGAAATTGTTTAGATGAACATCGTAGGAAGTTTAACATGCCGTTAGATATTAGATGCCTCGCAATATCTTTTGCCCAGTCTCACACAGAGTGCGTCGTATACGTTATAGCGGTCTACGTTTTGCGTAGCAGGCCATGTTACGTCAGCGACGCCATTCGGTTGTGGCGTTACAGCTAACAAAATATTTTTCTTCGACCGGCGAAGGCTACGCTGCGTCAAAAATGGTAATTATGGAAGTTCGAAGGGTCCGCGATTAAATTTCTCGGTTCAGTTACATTAAAATACCACTTGTCTGCGTTCGTGGAACAAGATTTATTTAAAAGGTTACTTGGACCATTTCCTGATAAATTACAGTTTCACGCGTGGCAGTGTTTTCAAGTAGTCGACGCACGGCTCTTAAAGAGTACGTGCGGCCTTCCTTATCTACGTTTACGTTACGGAAAATCTGTCGTATATTTCGACAATAAAAGATGCTCCGCAAGCATATTCGTGCTTATCACTCACACATGTATCGCAACACAGTGTTATGCGATCCGTAACTGCATCGTTGCTCATAACTTTCCAATCTTCGTCTCATTATGCAAGACATAACAATGTAACTGCCAACGGTGAGATAGCAAGATAACTCTCTGCGAAGCTGTATACGTGTCATGGTATATCATTATCTTCTATTGTTTTTCCAACACGAAGAATTATATACATATACGTGATGCAATTATGAAGTAGCTTCGACGACTGTCAAACTCGAAATTTTAATGCAAATTTTGGGGTACAAAGAGAACTATCACGTGTTCAGATTATGTTATGTTGTAATATTTGCTTTGGACAATTGTAGAACTTTGCAATAACATCAGTAACAAGCATAAATTTAAAATTCATATGGAATAACAAAAAATAATAAATTACTATCAATGTTAATAGGAGATGTAATATTTTTTTATATTTTATTATAATATTAGTTTCGTATATGTATCATATACGGGGTGATCTATTAATAAGTTACCATGATATTTGAACTGGTTATAGCAGATTAACAGAAAAATTTATATATAATATATTACGTAATACATAATACATAGTACAATGTACTATAATATACTATAATATATAGTATATACTACAAAATATATATTAAATAATACAAACCATAATACATAATGCATAATATGTATTACATATAATATTTTTAATATATAAAAATAAAGTGATTATGTCAAGAAATGAGATGGAAATAAATTGGCTAGAAATTTAGAACAGCACGATCGCGTGAACTATGCCGCACGTAGTCATTATTCGCAGTTTCTCTATAGGATTCAGTCGCATAAATATTCGGGGCACCGCGAAGACAACGTGTCTTATCTCGTCGTCCAACAGTCGAGGATACATGCTAAGATGAAACGGAGAAAAGAAACAATGGTTTTGTGTGAGCTCGATAAAATTGGTGGTACTAACATTTTAAAGAGGATCGATAAAATGAAATTATAGTGATCGCATCCAAGTGGACAAATATTTCCCAAGAATGTAAGCCAGCCACGAAAAAGACGACGCAATAATACGAGAGAATACTTGGCCTGTTGGATCTCGTAGAAGAAAAACTGAATAGGGGCAACCAAAAACGGAAATCGTGAATTCACGTTGTGTACCAGACATGTAAGTTTTTCTCACAAGTCTACGCCAGTGATTTTTCTGAACGCATATGAAACGTTAAATTAGCAGAAATTATTTATTTTATTACAAAAACTCTTGTTTTTCTCCTTTTTTTTTTTAAGGTGCAAAGGAATATATACGCGTATACGTATTATAGTTCTAACATGAACGAATAAGTTAGTATTGTTTTTCAAATTCATTTTATAAGAAACAATATAGGTATATTGGAAAAAAATGTTTTTAAAATTAAAGATGATAGAAGATAGTTATACATGGATATTGCAAGTAGAAAAAATACAGATTAAAATCCTGCAATTGGTCATATAACAGGAAACAGGATTATTTTACATGAAAAAGTAAGTAAAAGATATGGAGTAAGCTCTTTTCGTATGAGCTTATTTTTTGAGAAAATTTACTTTAAACATTTGTGGGGTTTGTATATATACGTTGCAATTTAATTGCATTGTGTAATTAAAGAAATAAAGTGTTTTAACATTTGGTAAAATGAAACCTCAGCAAATATGAAACGTTACGTGCAGAAATTTAATAAGCGGGGTAAAATTGTACATTCTGTAAAAAGACAAATATTTCCAATAATTATTTAAATAATAAAATTGATTATTATACGATTATTATACGAGTCAATTTCATTTATCAATACAATG
>NIJG01000032.1:395022-405656 GCA_002201625.1 Euglossa dilemma | reverse complement strand
GTTTAGATTAATTACAATTGGTCACAGAATTTTTTTATTGTCGGCTGAGTTAGGAATTATTAGAAAGGATAAATAAAAATTTAATATAGTAAAGAAACTTAATATTATTATATTTTGAAAAATTTCATCTTTTCTTCAAAATTAAAACAGTCAACTGGTTAAAAACGTTTGGGAGCTGCTGGTAACAAAATTGAAATATAATTCGGACAACAAAGGGTTAAAAATTTTAAATTTTTGGAAAATATACGGTATAGAGTTATGTATAGAATAGCAGATCGATCGTTTTACACGGATGTAGCTGAATTTTGTTGATACATAACTCAACTTAGTCGTTGGCTTAATGGCATATACTTTAAATTTCGAAAAATCTCAGAAAAAAAATTCCAATGGTGTTAAATCGCATGATCTTGGAGGCCAATTTTCATCATCGAAAAGGGAAGTTACGCGACCAGGCAGTGATAAAATTATTTTTCAGACTGTATAATATGTCATCCACATCCATATCTTGCAATTTAAACACAGAAAATTTGATTATTCTGTCGCGATAGTGAGTATAGTGAACTGTTATTGCATGACCAGCTCTATTTTCGCAAAAGAATAATTCAACGATGCTTCCAGCTCAAAATCCGCTTCAAAAAGTGTCACCTTGCGGATGCATTTGTTTCTTGACACCCACTCGTGGATTTTCTGAATCCTAAATGCGAGAATTTTGACGATTAATCTTTTAGCTTACAATGACGCCTCAGAGGCGTCGTAAGGCAACAATAAATCTTTTTTTTGTTTAATAATCAACTAATCGTAATTATTTGTCAAACATCTTACAAAGTTAATTGTACCGTGCACGTGTATATGCAAATCATAGGAAGTTTGCGATTTGTACAGTTTCAAACCCTCATCCAACGACCTTGGTGTCGCTTTTGTTGAAAAATAAATCGTAAGGCAAGGGGTTAACGGAGCCATTAAGATGAAAATGAGACATTGCTCATTGCTGTTTCAGAAATCTGCATCCACTTGTTGTTTTTCCATAATTCATTTAAATTTTCTTCGCTGTGCATGGTCATTAGACTTCGGTTCTTGAGTCAATCGAACTTTGTAAGCACGAAGATGCAAATCTTTTGTGGGAATTCGATGTAGAGAGATTTTCAAAATGTCCAATTCTTGGCATCAATATTCCTGCAACACTTATATTTTGCATTGAACAACTCGTTGAAGGATAATTAAAGTATCTAAGATCATTAATTGATCTAGTCTCACTGAATTTTTGAATCAATCTCTTGACAGTTGACAAAGACCAAATTTCGTACGAAGATTGTCAATTGTAGCTGTCAAACCTTCGTTATTTTTAAAATATAGCTAAACAATGAGGATGCATTGTTGTTTTGTGTTACGCACCATTTTTAATAAACCTAAACTGTCAATTGTCACGCTGTCTTCTTTTCATTGGCAACACTTTACCGCACAAATGGCGCGAAATTCAAGTCATGCGTGAATTTTGGGGCACCCAACAATGTAATTATTTCTATGTGGTTCCAATTGTATGCATTTGTAAGTAGTATTGTACAACAAATATCTTTTTTCAAATGTGTTTTTTAATCGAATTTATTTGCTATGTGACTTTACTATTAATTTATACAGTTTATCTTTTTCCAAATATGTTCTTTAATCGAATTTATTTGCTATGTGACTCTACCATTAATTGATACAGTTTATCCTTTCCTAAATATGTTTTTTAATCGAATTTATTTGCTATGTGACTCTACCATTAATTTATAGAGTTATAAATTATTGGTATGTAAGTTATAAAATGTGTTAATAATTAACAACTGAAATGTATACGCGCAGAGTCATTTTAGCGGTGGTTTTAAATTGAAAATTTTGATTAGGTGGTCTTACGAGATCATTATTTCATGGTGGAGTTTTTTTCAAAATCGGGTACTGATATATCATTACGGGGATAAACAACGTATATGACCTTATCGGATATAATTCATCTCGTTTTACCGGTATTTTGCAACAATAAATCCTGTGCGAATATCCTGCACATAGTCGTTACAACTTTCTGGTCCGTGTCGCATTCGTTGCTCTCGTACTGCATTCCTAACATGCTGGACCTCATATGCGCATCGACTCCCTATGAGGAATGTCCGTGGCTGCTCGATAAAGAAATTATTATTGAATTTCCTCCGTTAAATTATATGACACCAAACTTCTCATGGTAAATTTCTTATACAACTTTTTATCCGTATAAACAAATAATTTCCGGCCACTTGAACAATTTTGTAAAATGTTACATCGATTGATGCACAGTTTCGTGTTAAAATTCACACGTGATTATTTAAATATTAAAATCGTTCCTGTAAAGAGCCATATAAAAATTTTATCCGAGTATTCGAATGTTGTAAAAATAATTTTGAGACATTCGAAAAGTTTGCTAACTTTAATTGATAATATTACGATTAAAAATTTTACTCGAGTATTCGAACGCTGAAAAATTATTTTGAGAAATTTAAGAAATTTAAAAAATTCGCTAGCCTTAATTAATAACGTTACGATTAAAAATTTTATCCGAGTATTCGAATGCTGTAGAAATAATTTTGAGAAATTTCTTAAATTTTTCAACCTTAATTAATAACTTTACTATTAAAATTTTATTCGAGTTTTGAAACGCTGTAAAAAGAATTGTGAGAAATATAAGAAATTTCTTAACCTTAATTAATAACATTACTATTAACAATTTAATTTGAATATTAAAACACTATAAAAATACTTTTGAGAAATTTCAAAAATTTCCTAACCTTAATTAATAATGTTACATCGATGAAAACGAAGTTTTAAATTTTTCAAATGGTATGAGAATAATTCCAAGTGACGTAAAAAATTTCTTAACCTTCCTTTGGAAACAATTCTTATACCTATAAATTTTCGATTTTCAGTAAAAAACTTTCTATTAATTACGTTAATGATTAATCGTCGAATTTCTCTGGTGCTTGGCGATAATTTCATTGTCCGTAACGCGATCCGACGATGCTAATTAGAGGTGCATGCGAGACGATGAAAAGAAATTTGTTTACGCGGTAAAACGATCTCGTTATAACCTTAAAAACCAAGCTGGCTGGCTTACCGTTAATTTCGGTCGGTATCGCCGTCGCTGCAGGGATCGTCGATACAGCTTATTAAAGCGAATGTAAGGCGAAGTAATCCGACACACTGCCTCGTGTTTTGTTTCGCTATCAAAAATGATAAACGCACGATTGTTGAAGACGGGGAGAGAATGTGCCCGTTTGTCTGTGTCGTATCACTTTTCATAATACGAGAGAGGAAAATATGGGTTGCGCGATATTTCGAAAAGAACGGAAAAGTCTCTGGATATCTGTTTGCTAATAAATTCCGTAATACTTTATTAACTCGATACTGTTCCAGCTGCGCGATTTAACCTAGCACCGTGCTACGATATACCACTTATCGCGCTTGTCGGTTGTTTTCTGTTCGCCCTTGTCGAGAATACGCTCGTCGCGACACGAACGTACCTATGTGACCACGGAGGTCAGCAAAACTGTCATTTTCTGACGGTTCAGTTTCCTATACTCGCCGCCAGAGGGGCGCCAAACACTTTCTCGAAAGTTCTCGTTCCTTCGTATCGTATAAATACTGTTTCTCACCGGACCTGGTATTCAGTTCGTGTCTATAGCAGTAGTGACACGGTGGTCAAAACAGTCGTGTTTTCATTGTAATTTCACTGAAATTATGCATTTATAATAATTTAAAATTAAGGTACATTTATATATATTTAAAATTGATGTACTTATAATATTATTTAAAAAGTCAGTTTTGTTGAAATTTTGTATATGTTGTGTGTGTATTTTTGTATACGTATTTACATCTTGTGTTGTAATTATGTATGTACCAAATTATAAGTACAATATTTAAGTTTGGTCGAATAGAATTCTAATCTTTTAATTCCGTGTTAATTTTGTTCAAATTCTAGTAAAGTTTTGTGACCCCTGTTTTGTGATATGCTGAATCTTCTGTGCATATTAGTGCGTTCCTTTTGGTTTATCTGTGTTTGTGAAAGTGACATTGTGTTTATTATTAGTGTTTTTATGTAGAGTGTATTTATGTTGAGTTAGGTCAGTGAGAAGAGGAGAAGCATAATGTCATCTTCTAGATCAGTTCTGGGTTTCTGCAGGCACAGAATAGCTATTCTATTCTGAAAATTATTTTAGAGGTGATTGTTATGTTGTTTATAAAAGTTAATAAGACAGAATCTAAGGAAGATCTCTAAATCTTCATCAAACTTATATACACTCATACATGAATTATATGTATGATATTAGTTAAAGTATAAATGTATTATATTAGTTGANGATACAGGCTCGTCGAGGCGTGTTTAACCACCAGAGAGGGTTAGAATCGCTTTGCGACACGTGCCGTTCACGGGGTGAAGCATCGTCGCGGAACAACCCTCTCCGGGGTTGCGTCTTCGCCACTTTCGTCCTGCGTCCTCTCGACGATCGGTCCCCGTAATTAACCCCCTCTCAACTCTCTAATTACGCTTTTCCGCGATGAAGCAGCCTCTGGCCAGATGTCTGATTAGAAATTGAGCCCCCAGAGCTTTCCCTCTTCTCACACTTTGACACGACGTTGCACGCTTTGCTGGTTAACAGTTTTAAGAGGTTAGGTTTGGGTTGGTTTTTGGTTCGGTTTCTTTTTAGAAAGATTCGACAAGTTGCGGGTAATTGAAGGGAAGATTAACGGGAATTTTGGAGGAGTATCTAGGGGGTGTCGTTCGGTTGGGTACTCGCTTGGGATTGATTGGAAGTTGGAGGGTAGTTTGTATTACAAGTCTGTGTTACAAACGAATAATTCCTAGGGGAAGAATTTTTTCGTTTGGAGTTTTGTTTTTGAGAAAATGGAGGATTCCTCGATTCGAAATTCAACGGATAAGAATTCTTTTCTTTGGAGCTTCGTTTTTTGTCAAAATAGCAGACTATCCTTCTTCCTGAATATTTTAAAAAATATATATACTGATACAGGCAATATATTGTGAAATTCATATCATTAAAATTTGAAGAAAAGAGCACGCGCCCCATAAATTTTCAAGTTTCATTTTCTCGAAAACAGGACTTCAAATAAAAAAAATTCATTCTTGCTTTTCGACTTGTTTTTATACGTAGAATCATCTCCCGCCAGGTTTTGCCAGGAAGTATAAGCACTATTATTAGAATACATCTTTTACCCCTGTTGTAAAAACTTATAACATGACACAGGACCACAATGTCATAAAATTGTGTTTTAAAATCCAGTGCTGCTGTACGTACACGATAAATATTGTTGGGAGCCATGCAGCAAGATCATAAATTCAAATGTTAAACGATGATACCAGTTGATATATGTAGTTGCAACCAGAGCCCTACTTGTATAACACGTATTCATGTAACACACAACGTACCCCCTGGTGTTATATGTGAATTTACTATACTGTCTTCACTAGTTCATTAAAGTTCACTTGTTAGATATATGTACTTATCTCGTTCAAAAAAATCAATTTTTCAAATACTTTCCTTATACTCTGCACGTACATTATATCATGCCTTCCCCAAATCATCTGATTTAATCTTGAAGTAGATACAATTTTCTCACTAGATAAAGAGCTAATGCACGTTATAAAATTCGAGGAAAATTTCAGACTCGTAATTTGCCCCGAAAATATATATAGCGTAAAGAAATATCGTCATTTATAAAAATTAATTACCACAGTTGATTCTACGCGTAAAAATAAGACGAAAATAAAGAATAAAATTTTTTCGTTCTAATCTCCATTTTCGAGAAAATGAAGTTTAAAAATTTTGGGAGCGCGCGTGCTTTTATTAAAAACACGCAAATTTCGCTGTATTTTGCTTTTCTTCGTGTTGGTAGATACTCTCAGTGTTTCTGTTTCAGAAATTACCGTTCTCCAGGAGACAAAATGAACAAGAGAAAAGATAATCTAGATTAAATTCGTACGCACCCCACGAATTTCCGAGTTCGTTTTTCTCGTAAAGGAAAGCTCGAACGAAAAAATGCTATTCTTCCTTTTCGACTTATTTTTGTACGTAGAATCATTACCTGGCGTTTAATATCACCAATTACCAGACATTCCGTGGTATAATAGCACAGGCTACGTTGTCGCAGATTTTATCCGATATTAATGATCGACGCTTTAAGCCAGTGTTCAATTTTAGTGTTTTGTGTTGCTTATGGTCATTATATGATACTTAGTCTCGTCAATTATACTATGTGATCTTATTCTGCTAATAAAATTTCTCCTGCCCTATTTTCATAATTGTGTCAGAGAACATGGGCTTATTGTGACATGGGCAATAAAACTTACACCAAGCTGATTTCTCACATCTACATGGTACATGCTGAGATAAGGGGGTAGTCGGTGTGCTCTTGTTTTTAAGTACCTGGATTGAGGAAATTCAAACACATCAGCAACTAATAGTACTGACTCAGAACCTGATGGTCACTTGTCACACCTCATAACCGGCTTATCAATGTTCGCAGGCTATAGAGACCGGTAATAGAGTAATTTTCTAAATTTTTCGTTAAACTTTGTATATGCTTGGTATATTCATGATTGGACAGATAAAATCGTGTTATTGGTTACGTGTGTCATGCTCATCTCTTTGCAGCCATTAAGTTTTACATACCTGCTTGTATATTAATTATAGTTCTAGCGTGTAAGGGTTCGAAGAAATTACTGTTCAAAGACTCTTAATGGCAGGGATTAGAGGGAAGAAAACACTGTTGCAACCATTGTTGGTCTGAAGCAATCTATTTCGAGGCAGATAAATAGCTCAATGTTGCAATTTTGAATTTCCATAGACGTGTTTAATCCTTTTTGCTCTGATAGGTAAAAAAATTTTCAATTTTCGATATGAAAGTTACGACAGTAAAACTGATTTCTTTAAAATTTGCAAATTTTTGTATATTTTTATATTTAACAGAATCATGTACAGTGATAACGTCGAGTGTCTGTTTATAATGGACGCATTGTGACTAGTTAGAGTGCGGTGGTGGCGCTAGTGGGCTAGTCCCTTACTTCGCGATTGGACACGAATATAACTCATTGTAAACAAGCACGGAAAATTACTAGATGTTAGTAATAGAAAGATGTTTGTCTCTCAAGTAATTAAAAATATATTATTGTTTAACATTACAAAAGTAATATAAACATATTACTACTTCAAACACATTAAAATTATTGCAATATAAACATAAACTCATTATTATCACCGGTATATTTCTCATTGTATAAAATAATATTCCAAAATTAATATTCCAAAATTCTTTAATTTGATTCAAATATTCTTCCATATTATTCCATGTGCCATTTAACTCTTTTAGGCACGATGGAATTAAAAATGTTCCACCATTTTGGTAACTTGAATTGAATTATTATCTTTTTATGTTTCTATATCACGTAATACCTTTTTTAATAAAAAATACCAATTTTGTTTGATTTAAAATGCAATAAAATTTCCGTGCAACATAGGTCTATTTTATTTTCTGAAATCCTGTGCCTCAAAGAGTTAATAGAACCTTAAACAGTGATAACAGATTGTGTCTAGTTAGACTGCGCGGTGGCGCTAGTGGGTTAGTTCCTTACTTCACGACTGGACACAAATACAGCTAACTGTAATCAAACACGACAAATCACAGGAATTTATTAATAGAAAGACGTATATCTCTCAAGTAATTAAAAAAATATGTAATTAAATAAACACATTTAAATTATTCCAATATAAATATTCGAAAATTCTCTAACTTAATTCAAAGATTCTTCTATATTATTCCACGTGCCATTTATCTCTTTTGAGCACGGTGGGATTAAAAATGTCCTACTTCTTCAGTGCACTTGAATCGAGTCATTATTATCTTCTTATGTCTCTATATTACGTGATATCTTTATTAATAAAAGATACCAATTTTGTTTAATTTAAAATGCAACAAAATCTCCGTGCAACATGGGTCTATTTTATTTTCGAAAATCCTGTGCCTCAAAGAGTTAATAGAATCTTAAACATTGATAACAGATCGTGTCTAGTTAGAGTGCGTGGTGGCGCTAGTAGATTAGTCCCTTACTTCATAATTGAACACAAATATGGCTGTCTATAATCAAACACGTTAAAATTACAACACAAATACACAACGATAAACATAAACATATTATCACCGGTATATTTCTTATTGTATAAAATAATATTCGAAAATTCCGTAACTTAATTCACTTGCCATTTAACACACGTAATTTCACGGAAACGATCCTCATGCGTGTTGTTTTATTACACCGGAGTGAATAAGCCAGAGGATATAGGGGAATTTCATCTCGCTTTACCACTCGGCTTATTAGTTACTACTTACCAGTCGCGCGACACACTTTCGCACAATCGATTGAAAAAAGACGCATGAAATCGGGGACCTGGCCACACACACGGCTATGAACGTTCTTTTGATTTTGTTTCAGGTACGCGGAACGCAGTCAAGCTGGCTGCCTCCGCCGGTAACCCCTCCGCTGCCGTCGCCGCCTCCGCGCATCCTCCTGTGCTTTGGAGCTCGCGCAGGAAGCCCGGTAAGTGCACGTTCACGTATTATTTCCTGTCCACATTTTAATTCCACCTTTCTCCCCGAGATGTCGACCCGTTCCATTAGATACACGGCGTTAGCCCCGCCGAGCATTATAAATCACGGCTGACTCAAACTCGAGTCGCCGGTCGCATCTAGGGACATTTTTGCGCCAGTCCGGCCTTGAGAGATACTCAAGGTCACGTGCTTTGAATCTTGAACAATCGCATACTTGTCCCGTTCATGCACTTTTTTCGCCGCACGGATAGAACCTTCGTTGGAAATACGTGTTATATATTAGACACGATGTGAGATTTTCAGAAAACATTCGGCATGTTCGAACTGTTGGTTATGATTGGAAATAATACAGGGTGTACCTGTTAAATCGTAGTTGATGTTTTTATTATTTTGTCGTATGCATGATCTCATGAAATGCATAGGGATAAATGGAATTGTTTAAATGTTTACAGATGATTAAAGAAATTTTTATTCGAATGTTATATGTATTATCTTTTAATAGTTTTTTAACAGTCAGTAAGTATGAAAATAAAATTTTCTTGGATCCGTCAAATACTATTTCACCAGGTATGAGATGAAATTCACAGGGGAAATTTGAAAAGTTTCGACTCTTCGAGAATTAAGTTTTATAATTTTCTTTTAAATTAAAAAGTTCTCACGATTTTTTAAAAGTCTAACAAATTGTCGAGTCTTAAATATTAACAGAGAACAATTTTTTATTTAAGCCGTTATATAATCATTATATAATACACGTTCAAACATTTGCATTCCAAGGATGTTTTGATTTGGTCAATGAATATAATTCTATGAATTTCTTTATAAAATAGTCTTATTTACATTTGATTAGTGAAAACGAAACCAAATAACAAATTACAGATTCCTAATAATATAATTCTATAGTAATACAATAATAAAATACTTTAACTATATAATAACAAATTATACAATATATAATTATAAAAAAGTTAAATAATATAATGCATATCCAATTTTGTCAAAATTGGTATTGTGCATATTATTTAACATACGAATTTTGCAATATATCAGCAAGTTTGAATAAGTAAAAATTGTTGTTAATAATGTAAAAAATAAAATACAGTTGATATAATAATCATAGAAACAGGCTTATTCGGGTAACAAGGACTCAACTGAATGCTAGGTATCCCTAAGCTAGTTTGCTGGGGTATTCCTTGGGGCGCCCTCTAGCTAATCACTCCAATAATATACTAGCATGACACACACGTTGTAGGAATAGGAACGCTATATCTGGGTAATATGTAACTTTGATCCTTATCGTGAATATATATGCCAATGCTTTCAAGTTTGTGTATTACTCGTTATCTCCCTATTCTAATTGGACTCTATGTGATCAGTTCAGTCTCTTCGTCACGCGATGCTATATATATTGGTTGATTCGTGGACGCGGCCATTTTAGGAAATAAGAAACATACGTTCTACTTTTATGGTTGTATTAGATCAGGTGGGTGTGGGTTGGAATACAACCAATTTCATTTGTATTCCTTCCGCGAGACTTCTTAGCAATGCAATAGGATATAAATTACAGAATAGCACTTATGGAACTCTAAATATTTCTAGGGTACTTACAGAAGACTAAGCATTTCTGTGATACTTAGAGAATAATATTTATAGGACTTTGAAGACTTTTATAGCACCTATAATATTTGGAAAATTTACGTAATACTTATAGAACAGTATTTATAGGATTTTGAAAACTTCTATAGGACTTATAAAATTTGTAAGGTTCCTATAATAGTTATAGAATTGTATTTTTTAGGTTTTTGAAATCTTTTATAGCACTTACAGAACTCTAAAGATTTCTGCAGTACCTATAATATAGTATTTATAGAGATTTGAAGACATCTATAGTACTTATAGAACTCTAAAGTTTTCTGCAATACCTATAATATAATATTTATAGAGTTTTGAAAATTTCTATAGCACTTATAAAATTTGGAAGATTCCTGTAATACTTGTAGAACAGTATTTCT
>NIJG01000032.1:366487-393387 GCA_002201625.1 Euglossa dilemma | reverse complement strand
GAGAGGAATGCGTTCCAGAGCACGACAAAAAACAATTGCCGATCGCCCTTAATTGTTGCATGTATAAATAAGGCCAAACCTAACAGATTTCCTAAAATATCACGTCGATTTTTTTAGAATATTTATAATGTCGCGAGTATGGCGGCATTCGTTCGTTAAGGGTTAATATTTTATAATCGTAGCAACTCACCCGTCAAATTGTCCAGTAAATCTAGTGTTAATTTCCTCCCGCGAAGAGAGATTGGTCACGCAGCGGAATCGAATTTCCCGCGCTACGCGGAAAGCTTTAACGTTCGTCCGAAGATATGAATCGGGTGGTGGGGGGAAAAGACGTTGCGATTAACGTAACGTTGCAACGATTGCCTGTTCGTCCCCATCGCGCATCTGACAGGGCTGCGGACGCAAAGCATGCAATTGGCCCGGGGGTTAATTCCTCCGCGACCGGCTAATTCGATACGAGTCGTGCTCGTTTGACCCCCACTTATTGACCCTGGCCAGTTAATTCACAACCTCTCGGAGGTCTTTCGGGATTGGAGCATACCGCCAATCCTATGCTTTCGTGCATTTTAATAATAGACTTCGCGACAATAATAATTTTGCAATGCTGTTAATTTACAAACCCGTTAATTACGCGGTTGGTTATGGCCGTGATTGTTACAGGAACAATAAAAGCTCCGGTTAATTTAGGTTGCGTGATCGCTTTATAATATCGAGTCATTTTGTTTCTCTGTTTTAAATTGTACCCTGTACCATTATTCGGCCATGAATGGTAATCTTAAATTATGCTTACGCGTTTGTATTTTGAAATATTTCCTTTTTGGTTTAGCTTTAAGAAGTGGTAAATGAAAAACTGAAAGCATAGAATATACATAGATATGATATGTTAACAATATTTTCCATTTTTTTTTATTTTTAGATATTTTATTTGTTATTATTTTTATTTTAAATTAATTAAATTCAGTTAGAATATTTATTATACAAACTTTGTGTAATATAAATATACGTATATATTCATTTTTTGAAGAACAGGAATATACATATATGTTTAAATATTTTTGTACATTTTATGATCATTATAATTATTTAATATATTTAGTATATATCTTGCACAAAATTTGTTTAACATAAATCGTATATGTTAATATTAACTAAATTAATTTACACACACACGCGTGCGCGTATGTATGTATATTTCGTACAATATAAAAATAATAATTTTACGTCTCAGTGAGATTATTATATATCAATAATCGTAATAAATAAATTGCGAATAAAATCGATCGAATATTCGATCATTTTTAAACTACATGTTTTCCTGTCTTAATTTTGTTGATTCTATGACGTAAAATTCCCACGGGATTATTTTGAGAAGAAATTATTTATGTTGACAAGAATGGTAATTGTTGGTTAACAATTTTATGTTAACATGCTATTTCAAGGGATAAAATCATTATTTGCATCGTGAAAAGATCGTGCATTATGTTAACATTCGTTATTAAATTTCATCGTTATCTGCATTCCTTCGAGGAAATCCCCGTGACCGATCGTAACTGCAATTTTTATGAAGTCATTTACGATTATATCGAGGAATATTGTATAAATATTGTTCCTCCGAGTGACTGGCATATGTAAATATTTAACGCAATATCAATAATTAAGATACGCGTTATGTTTAATACAACGCTAATAACAGTATCGGTTCTGCGCATGCGTATACCTCTCGTATATACTGTTACGTATGTTTATACAGAAAATGAAAAAGGCAATAATCTCGTAATGTAAGATGAGCAAAATGAAAGGAGGTAAACATGCAAGAAACAAACACATATAGTATATACAGGGTGTTCTGATACCTTTGAGATCCTCCGTATAAAATTCGTCGATATATTCTGCAAGTAGAAATACGTCTAGAACGTAATGTAATGGAAAGTCCATAAATGTTAGGTTATGAACAGGAAATTAAATAATTGCAATAAGAACACAAAATTATAATTTCTCTCGGTTCAGTATGATATAAAAGCACGTACTCGAAACGAATTAATTACAGGTTCGAATATTACGTATCAAGAAATCAACGCAATTACGTCGAATACACTCGACGATAAATTCAATAGCACATCGATATCAAAACTGCATCGATAAACGAGGGCGCTACCTCGAAGTGCAAACAGCGATTATCATACGAACAGCGATTACCACACACGTCTTGTATTTTTCTTGCAACTTTCTAACGAAGGATTATGGACTTCCTGTTACTCAATGTTCCGATCCTCTTATCATTTTGTAGAACACACTGTCACGATTTCTACAGGAAACTTTAAAACAGTCGACGTGTATAAAGTAAAAAAATTAATTGTATATTTATCCTTACATTCTAACAGTTCAGGAATTTGTACGTGGCGCCACACTGCGGTCAATGAACCTTCTATATTCATAAAAGTGCATACCTCGGTTTGAAAATAGATAATATGATATCGAATTAATAGAAATAATATTACCGTGTACATAACCGTGTAATATTACATTTCTGTTGCAATTTTTCGAGACATTACGAAAAATGAATTCGTCATAATTCGTATTACGATTTAATATATGACATTTTGCAATCTTTCGATGCAGCATTTACAGACTTTGTTACATCACATTTCGGTCACGTTTTTACCTACAGAACGTGCTGTCAAAGTTCATGCGAGAACCGCCAGGACACCGTGTATGCGAAAATAACACGATTAAGCGTAACTAAACGCAACGTATTCCGAAAGTCGAGCCGAAACGGGTGAAAAATGACAGATGACCTTTCGATCACGATACGAAGGAACTACGGTGACCTTGTAACTAGCAGCGAAACGAAATCGAGGCAGGCGTTCCCGCGGCATTGACACGCTTGTCAATGCCAATGGCAGCCGAAGCACGCTTCCAGCCGATCTTTTACCCCCACTCTCCCCCTCCCTTGATTCTGTCTTACGATATATCTCGTGTTCCAAACAAGTTACATTATTACTTTGGCCCGTACGTGGGCCGAGAAAGGAAGGTCGCAACCTCCGTGAATTAGTGGCGTCCTAATTGACATATCCGTTTGAGCGTTTTCAGCTCGAAGAAGCGCAGCTGTGAGGATCAAAGTCGACGGAAGAAGGAAGGATCTTGTTGAAAGGCAGTCGTCGAGATTATGAAACGAAATTTTGCACAGAAATTCTTTTGATTAAACGCCTTATTCTAGTTACGGGAAACAGGTGGTAGCATTTAGACGTAACTGCTCTTGCTATACGGTGTCTATCATTTGATGCAACACTTGGGAGGATGTAAATTTGGCAGAGATTATGTATATATATATATTGATAATATTTTAATTTTTATATACGTGTTTATAATTACAATTATAATATAAAATAAATATAGTAATATATATTATGTGTATATTTTTATTTTATATCATAATTGTTATGTATATCATGTTGTTAACACTAGGTTTACGGACAGTTTTTGTATATCTACCTTTATCGAGAGCCGATAGATTTACGAGTAAAGAAAACCACGTATTTTCTTTAAAACAAAGACCATGAGTCTAATTTCAATACAATTACGATATTGACAAACTTAGAATATGTTGATTAAATGTATTAACATTGTATAATTAAAATAACTCACCCGTCAAATTGACGGGTCCCGTAAACCTAGTGTTAATGTCATAATTATACACGTTATATTGTTAACATTTTATATGATATTTTAATATACTTGGTGATATATGTTCTTTTAATGTACATATATGAATATCTCTTTTTGAATGAATTTTAAATTAAGTGTTTTATAATTGATATGAGAGGAAATTATGAATAATTTCTGATACCAATATAATTATATGCATACTTGTTATATGAAAATACATTTATATAATTATTGTATGAGTATATAATACATATGTATACACACACACAAAAATTCTCTGGTATAATGTAATATACTATGTATTATTACTGATTATATAATTATTTAAAGAAATTTAAATATATAGAGAGTTCAAAAAATATTTTCATTCAATTCTGACATATCTTTAGAATAAAATATGCAGAGGAAAAAAAGATTGGTAACATAAAAGGTGTCGAACATGAAGTGTTTGTGAAATAATAAATTACACTTAATTATAATACACAAGAATGATTTTGTGTTCAACTCATCGATTCGTGTGAAACTTTGTAACATTCGTTATGCGATAGTATTCAATCCTCTATATTATATTAATTTTTCTAATTGAATTAATATTAGATTAGATTAACACCATTCTACTTAAGACTAATTATTTTTGTCTAAAAAACGTTACACAATCTTTGTTGAGATATGATTCCGTACAAATATTATTAGTCAACAATTAACGAACAGCAATGATATATCTGTAAACCAAAAAAAAAGGGAAAAAGTTCATTAGAGCGAATTATTTACTTTTCTATCTAATTTGACCACTTCTTGCGACTTTTTGATAAAATTATCATTATCGTTCGAAGCTTTTTTGGCCCCCGTTAAGTACATTTGTCATTACCGTATTTATGCAATTCTCTGTTTTCCTCGTTATCACTTGAAACGCTCGTTTCACGATTGCAATCAACCGTTATCGAAATTCTTGTAACACAGAAACACGATTCTTCGAAATTCACGAAAATAATTGTGACATCTCGCACCGGCGATTATCACGTACTTTTTATCTATCTATCTTTTTATCTTTCGTCGAAAAGGAATAACGGTGTGTTATCGGAAAGCAGATTTTTGCAAATGGCAAAAAGTGTAAAATGTTAATGTTACTTAAGACTGTGACACGAGAATGCAAGCTTAGCAGTAAGAGGAGGAGAAAACGATGCACGGGTTAATTACGAGATCGCTGCTAAGAGAATTCCTTAACGAGTACCCAGTCGATTAGAGAGTTGCAACTGCCGGTCGTCGTGAGGTAACGGTCGAGAAACGCGCGACTTCAGAAGAGAAATCTTCTTCCTTTCGTTCCTCCTCTTTGGTCATGACGAGTAATAGCGAGCACGCCAGATGGATCTCGAAATCGCGTATTCGTCAGACCCTGCCACAATGAAATTTATCTTTCGAATGAAACGCTTTTACTTCGCCGGAACATCATTCATTTCTCATTGTCAAACATCGTAACGTTTCTCCTAACCCCGCAATGTCCCCGCATCAGATCGTACTACAATACTCCGTGGTCCGTGCTTACATTTCAGTTTTAGAATATTCATATTACAATTTTCGCATTTCTAATTGATACTACAATATTTATGAATTACGCGAAACATTGTAGCAATTTACCTAACCTCGCATTATCCGTACTAGGTTATGTTATAACACTCGCTTCTTGCGTATGCGTATGCCTTAACATGTTAGTAATACAATTTTTACATTTCTAATTGGTACTACAATATTTATGAATTACGCGAAACTTTGTAGCAATTTACCTAACCTCACATTATCCGTAGTAGGTTATGTTATAATACACGTTTCTTGTGTATACGTGTGCTTTAAAATAGTGGTAATACGATTTTTATATTTCTAATTTCTACTAGAATGTTTATAGAACACGCAAAACTTTGTAGCTATTTACCTAATCTCACATCCGTATTAGGTTATGTTATAATACACGTTTCTTGTGTATGCGTATGCCTTAACATATTAGTAATACAATTTTTACATTTCTAATTTCTACTGGAATGTTTATAGAACACGCGAAACTTTGTAGCTATTTACCTAACCTCACTTTATCCGTACTAGATTATGTTATAACACTCACTTCTTGCGTATGCGTATGGCTTAACATATCAGTAATACAATTTTTACATTTCTAATTGGTACTACAATATTTATGAATTACGCGAAACATTGTAGCAATTTACCTAACCTCGCATTATCCGTACTAGGTTAGGTTATAACACTCGCTTTTTGTGTATACGTGTGCTTTAAAATAGTGGTAATACGATTTTTATATTTCTAATTTCTACTGGAATGTTTATAGAACACGCGAAACTTTGTAGCTATTTACCTAACCTCACATTATCCGTAGTAGGTTATGTTACAATACACGTTTCTTGTGTATACATGTGCCTTAAAATAGTAGTAATACGATTTTTATATTTCTAATTTGTACTGGAATGTTTATAGAACATGCGAAACTTTTTTGCAATTTACCTAACCTCAAAATGTCTCTACTAAGTTATATTATGATACACATTGCAATAGCAATACAATTTTTATAATTCTAATTTGACTAGAATAATTTACAGAATATTTATAGAGCATAGAAAATTTTGTAGCAATTTTCCTAACCTCACAATTATCTATACTAGGTTAGATTATAATAGTCGCTTTTTGCTTATGTGTGTGCCTTAAAATAGTAATACAATTTTTATATTTGTAATTTGTATCGGAATATTTATAGCACACACGAAACTTTATCGCAATTTACCTAACCTCACACTATCCATATTAGATCATATTACAGTACTCGTTTCTTTTGTATATTTGTGTCTTACAAATAGTAATATCTGTATTATAATTCTTATATTTCTAATTTGCATTACAATATTTATAGAGAACACGAAACTTTGTAACCATTTACTCTCACATTACTCCTACTGATTCACATTATAATTCTCACTTTCTGTATGCATTTGTGATTTAGAATATTCGTAATACAATTTGCATATTTTAACTCAACATTCTAATTCGTATCGAATACACTTTATATTACGTAACAACGGATTAATATTTTTTTCCTTATTATAATAATTTAGGAAATAAAACGATTCGCAAAGAGGTGATATTCAAAAGACACGTTGAATATTATAACGTTATGCATTGAGAGAAGATAATTTCTTTGCAATGCTTCGTTGCGATTTTAAAATGCATGGCGACAGAGCTTGTCACATATATTTGGATTAAGGATAATCGATGTACGTATGCAGATAAGATTGCTAATAAGAATTGTAGATAGCACATAGACGATATTTTCCTTCACGCGTATTACAGAATTTTCAAGTTTTCTTAAAAAAATTATGACGAAATCATTCCCGGATCGTGTTCAAGAATAGAGATAGCAGCATGCTTTTTTCGTGGAACTTCTGTTGATCCATTATCCATGCCCGACGTTCGTATTTCTATTGGTGTAAAGTTTGAAATATGATTCCCCGCTATGAAATCGTGTTCTTACCTAACCTATATCGCACGTATACAATCAGAGTCTTCCAGGAATTTTTTCACCTTACCATCGTCTAACCTGTTCGCAGACCGTTTCCAAACGCATTTCCCTGCAAGATAATACACAGAACCGATAATTATAATCAATTCCTGTTACGTATACAAGTTAATGGGACTTGAAAAACTTACGAAGCTGGAACGGATTAAAACTGTGTACAATTAAAATATATCGAATAGTACGATACGCGATATAGCCACTTCGGAGAATGTTAGACATGTTTGACCACTTTTTTCCCCTGTTTTATGTAGCCGAGGAGAAAAGAGAGACAAGAGGTTAATCCAACGTTTCCTGAAACATGAGGTAATCCCTGATCTGCAGCCGACATTTCTGTGCTAGTACGACCGGACACGCCCGCGCTTCCAGCCGTTTTTCATTAGCGCAGTCGTCAAAAGCGGCGACATCCGCGGGAATGTAATAAATCGTGTAATTCCAGTTCCTCGATCGTTCTTCAGATTTCTGAATTACTTTCCGATTCCGTTATAACCTCGGTCTCCTTTGCGCATACGAGACAATTCCAACGAAGGGAAGCCTGAAATTATTAACGCGCGATTATTACATCGAGAATCGTGGAGATCTGTTATCCAGCGAGTATAAATATTTTCCATGCGACAAATTCGAACTCTGACTTACCGTTGCAGCAATCGTCACGCACGACTGCGACATTTAACAAACCCCCATTTTATTCGTGAAATTAATTCGATAGGAAGAAAGCTTCATCGATAAAAAGAGGATCTGCTGTACAGAGTGTTCGTTGTAATAATCGCTACGGTTTTCTCGACATTTTCGATAATCCGATAAAAAAGTGTCGCAGAGAAATATTAGTCATCACTCGGTCGATAAGGAAGTTCAATATCGAAAGCTCTTGGAACACCTTTCTCTTGATAAAGGGTCATTAGTATTATCCTCTTAAGAGGCACTACATAATTTTTTCTGCCCGATATCAGTCGTCTTTCAACGATAACTTAGAAAACGAAGCATATATATTTCGTTCTTAACGTATAAGCGAAATATAAAAGTACTTTTATGCAATACTCCTGTATCAAGCAAAAAGAGTAAATATATATGTCACAGATTCGATTTCTCCTTCAGAGTATGTCAACCTATCATTATTAAGTAGATAACTGTTGAAATACTACTATGTTCAATAAATTTCGTTATATACAAAATTCACGTTATTAATACACGTGTAAAATATTGGTCATGTAATATTAATTTACATTGCAATGTTAGTAATATCTATATTAGTGATAACTAGTATTATACAACCATAACAAGTTACCTCTAATATTTCTCTAATATCTCTTAACATTTTTATTTAGCAAATTTCAACGATTTCCTATATAGTGCCATTTTGCGTACCGACGAATTTTTGTTAGTGACATTTCTCTTTCTCGGTTTATCAAATGACATTACAATAGTCGCGCGAACACCCTGTATATCGGCATAGTAGTTCGAACTAGCTAGCTCTAGCTCATCAGTTGCATAATACAGTAGAGTCGTGTAGGTACGCGACTAGACCCCTAGGAGGCAACACGCGCGCCCTCGCGCTTGCGCGCGTGCATCGTGTGCTTACCGCGTGAAAACGTGACGGAACAGCCAACAACTTAGCTGTCTTAACTTTTCTTTCTTCGTTTTTCCTCTTCCTCCTCCACCTTCTCTTTCTCTCTCTACCATTCTCCCTTTCTCTCTTTCTCCCCGATGCTTCTTTCATTGTTTCTTCTCTTCTCCCACCGTGCTCCTTGGTTAAAGGTATACAGGCTCACGTGCGTGGACGATATCGCGATTCTCTCTGCGCTTTTCGTTCTTCCGTTCGTTCTCGTCATCCGCTTGCTCGATCTACCGTTCCAGGATTCGTTCTATCGCGTCCAGTGGAGTTCACCTTGCACGATGCTAATGGTGGAAGCATCTGCTCTTCCTCTGTAATGCTTACACCAAATATCAAAGCAGTTAGATTTTCTGATAATCGTACCAAATGCAATTTGGCAGGAAAATATTATTTTAATTATATACGTACGTGGGATTATAACAAGTATAATATACGTGTTTTCTTTTTCCCCTCTTTTTGTTGTTGTAATGTATGTTGTATAATGTTTGTTATACTCTCTCGCTATTACAACTGATATACCATGCAACGATAAATTATTTTCACTCTCCTCACCGACGAAAATTTATTTACTCTGAACCTTGTGAGTTTACATATCCGTCATGTTGTTTCCGAAGTCTTCGTTGCTATTTATGCGCTCTCGATGAAAT
Organism: Euglossa dilemma; assembly: GCA_002201625.1. Taxonomy (NCBI): domain Eukaryota; kingdom Metazoa; phylum Arthropoda; class Insecta; order Hymenoptera; family Apidae; genus Euglossa; species Euglossa dilemma. The sequence goes on along the minus strand of NIJG01000032.1, from coordinate 383,891 downwards.
TTGATAATTTTGGAAAATAAACTTTGCAATACGTCATGGAATATAATTTCGTTATATCAAGGATTCCAGCCTGTTTCGTAACATACGGCAATTTTCAATTAAGCGGCGGGATAAACGTTACCTGTAAGAAGAATAAATTTCTTTTCTACTTAATTGCAAGCAAGCGTTCGTATCTACTCCCATTTTTAGAAAGTCGTTGATCTAGGGCAAGAAACGTCGATGTCTGTCTGAGTAAAAAGGTAGAAACAAATATTCCTTACAAATGACATACAACTTGTGTACATTCCGAGTCACGTTTATTCGAGTTTCTAAAATTAAAGATAAGTAAAATTAATAAAGAATTTAAAAACTAAAAATTCGCAATAATCCACGAAATTTTCGAAATTACTTTTCTACGCGTGTAGATTATATTGTTATTTTTGAATTTTTTCATCATACTATACACGAGTAGAATATTTTATTCTTCACCATATTTTATTTTTTCGCGTAACACTGTAGCAGAGAAGTTTTTCATATTGGAGCGTATTTCCTTCCTGTTGTTATCTCATACTTCACATTTATTTTACTCTATTTTTTTGTGTTAGTGTAATCTGTAAGCACTTTTGTTGTACTTTAAATTTTGCCAATGTTTTGAGAAATTGTATAGGGATTCATTTTTATGCGCGAAAAGGTACGCCTTATAAGAATATATTAGTATCAATAAAAAGAACCGTCATAAAATCTTTCTCCTGAAAAATCCATTTTTCTATCCATCGCAGCCTCAGGCTAAAGGGATAAATACATCCCACGTAAGATTTTTCGGGAAATACGAGCAGCTTGGAGGAAACCGAAATTGATCTCAATCACACGCGTGAAACCTATTACAAGCACGAACAATTTAGAAAAGAAATATTTGAACCACGAAAGAATTAAAATGACAAACCTGTTTGAATTTCTCGTGCGAATGTTATTACGTTTAACGTTCGTTAACCCAGAAAAATCGTCTTCGGTGTAGACTTGTTAGCACCTCGCTTAATCAAATTAAAGGCTGAAAACAGAAAAAAGAGGATGATATCTCGACTTTTTCTCTCGTGAAAATACTTAACGATGACTAATCGTTCTGACGTTATTTCGGCCTACGATGGCGAGATTGGAGTTCATTGAAAACTTTCAGTCCCATACACCGTCGTATTTGTTTCGTCACGCGTAAGTAAGTGTTTAATTAATAACCCGCCCACGTGAAGAGAGTGTGGGAGAAGTAAAACAAAAAGGCAGAAAGGCGCTCGACGCGAAAAAATATTTACTTCTATAAATTGATATTCATAATCGTTCCGACACGATCTCACTTGCTCAAGCGACACAACTGGCTAGCATGTCTGTCATCGATTTCGTCAAATCTACCGCGATTGCTCCGTTGAAACCTCTTACCGACGTTCCTCCTAAAACACGAACGAATTCGATTAAGCTTCGTTAGAAATTCTCCCATACTTCCATCGAAATGGCTCACCGTTCGACCGGACTGCGAGTTCAAATTTTCCGTCCTTTTAACATAAAAAACACGTTTACACGATCGTAGTATAACGACCGATGCTAAAGTACAAAGAAATTTAATTGTTCTGAAACGAAGTGCGTGTCCGACAATCTTTGCTTTCGTGTTTCATGAGATAAGCAGAATTGCCTTCGCGAAGTAAACGTTTGCAGTACGCTCGAAACAGTGTCGAAGAGTGAAACGTTTTATCATCGAAGACACGGTTCTTCCTTGGCCTTCCACGGCTATAGCACTGGAAACAAAAAGATAGAACGATAGAGATCGATTATGCTCGTTTCTACAAAGTCCGTGCGAATCCGAAAAAGTCTACCGAATTTTTACGCACCCGAATGGCAATTCGTACTCTTCGTAGAATCACTACCAAGTATAATCTACATATAGTCTTCTCTTTCCTACCTTCGACTCGTTCCTCGTCAGTCGTTCGTATACTTATGTAAATAGATGAACGTGCGTGTAGTTATCACACGAAAGTCGATGTAAGCACATACACGTCGGTCAACGGGATAGATAACAAATTTTTATCTGGCCTCTCGTCTTCGAAGCCATCATTCTCTTTCGCTTTGGTGACGCCAATGCACTTTGCCATTTTGCCGGTAGCTGAATTTCCAGGAGGAGAAAGAGAGAAAGAGAGAGAGAGAGAAGGGTGCTTTCGGCGCAACACCTAATGCGAAAGCTCGTGTTGTTATACTCGACGAGCCGTGGCTACATTTCCCTTCCTTTGATTAAGTAAAATAGTCTTTAAACACGGAAAGTTTCTGGAAATATATTAGTATCATGAAATATTTGCATAAATATCGGAATAGTTTCGTTGGAATTCCTTTCACATTTTTATGAACGTTGACATGGCGTAGATGCGAGTTTTTATTTCGTTAATTTCGTGACTTTTATTCCCAGCATGCCTTCGTACGTTCATCGACAATAATGGCGAATCTCGAGTTGATAGGTTCGTGACCGTTATCGATGTTCGTTTATATTCGTAATCGCCGCGAGAGTTTTCTAAAACTTTCCATCTAATCGTGATTTAAAATGTTAATAATTGAGGTTAGAAACTGACCGTATAGACGTTGTCATCCCTAGCTTTCATCGATACAATTTTCTCGTGGGATTTTTAGTGAAAAAAAAATGGGGAAATATATATAATTGTAAGAGAAAAGACAGGTTACAATTACTCTCTGTTATCGGTTTGATATTACGTTCAGTATTATATCCACCTTTATATTCTCCGTTTTCCATAACTTTTAAAATCTTTTCTCCTTTCTTTCCGCTTACTGTGAAATTCTCCCTCTTCTCTTCCTCTTCCTTACGTCTTTCCCCTTCGTTCCCCCCGCCATCCCATGGGATCCGTCTCTGTCAATCGTTTTGGCACAATTGTTGCGGTCTCTTTCTCTCCCCTCTCCGCAACGCGGTCTTCTCTCTCTTTTTAGCCAACCATTGCGGTCTTCGTCGGTTATCTGCGCTCCTCTCTTTCTCGCACTCCCTCTCTCTAGCTTGTTCGACTCTCGAGACCGTGACTGACTCGATTCGCTTCGACTCGGCAGTCGCGGTTAAACTCGCGCAGGAGGCATTAAGTACGTGCGATTTGCGCGTCACGCGCGTTATTCATAACGCAACGAGAAAAGAAAAAAAGAAACGTCTTCCGTCGTAACGGCCGGCTTTTTCTTTCTCACTCGTGCAATTCCGAGAGTGTCAGTGACGTGCATAGTTAACTTTTGTATGGCACACACCGATCGGTATTCGAAACAGTGAATTTAGCCGAGTGTGAAGTTCGGAAAGAGAATCGCGTTTAACCTAGCCAGCTATCGAAACGCGAACGTAGCAAGCAGCGTGCACGTCCGTGTCTAACCCAATCTAGCGCACAAACAGAAAGAGAATTACGGAATGTTGATATTCCTTTTTCATTGCCCTTAAACCTTCGTCTCGTGAGTCGGGAGAAAATCACGGCGAAGCGTAAGGGAATAGTCGAATGTTCGAATCGGGATCAAAGTCTGGTGACACAAAAGTGAGAAAGTAAACAAGCTGCGCGCGTGCACCGTCGTCGTGTACGCCATGTGCGCCCGTTCATGATCGACAAGTGCTTGGAAGAAAGTTGGCTTCGGTCTTGATAAATTTTCGAATTCGATAGCAAGGGAAAGAAAGTGGTTAAAACGAAGGACAGTTTCATACATCTGAACATTTACCCGGCGACGGAAAGAAATTGTCTGGCTTTCGGTGTCACGGAGAAAATCGAATAAAAGGCAGGATTTCTTTATTGGAACAGTACGCATATCGAAACGATAGGAGCGAGTGGCAACGCGTCGGACAAGGAGAGAGGGATCGGAATAACCGAAAGAGGTTAGGTCGTCAAAGATACGACGTACGGCTCGTGCATTTTTCTTTCGCGTGGCAAAAAAGTGGACAGGAAGCAGGGTGCTCGTAAATCTCTTGTTTCTCATCTGTATTCCGTGCCAAACGTCGGATAAGCGTTTGAGATCGGGGTGAAAAGAAGTCGGGCGCGATAAGTTTGAGAGTCAGCTGTTCGTTGAAGGGGCAGAGCGCACTGCGCTAATTCCCCTTCGACGATTGACGGTCGACCGTTAAACTATTTCACGTCACGTGTCGTGCGCGTCCGAAACGCGAGACGATCGTGGCAGCACTGGAAACTGCGAAAACAAGATGATCCGTGGAACATCGTCGGCCGAATCGTTGCAGGAACGGTGCTCGCGTGGAGGGTGTTGAATCCATTATTTAACGCTGTGCGGGAAAACCGGTTGCTCTTTCGTTTTCTCTGCAGTGTTAACAATTAGTGCCACGTCTTCGAACGAACAGTTTGATCGATCATTGAACATTCTTTACGATTAACGATCTTTCCCGAGATGAAGAAGTGATCGGCGTCGCTAATCGGAGGCGCAGCAGTCGGCTTCCAGCTCGTGACCGAGTCGATTGAACATCGTCTCCGACGAGCGACGTTTTCGACATCGGATCGGTTACCCATTCGTCAGAGTTACCGACCGGTCACCCGTTCGCTTTCTCGTTTACCGGTGTCACGGTGGCGTATCTGTGCGTGTCCCAGGCACGTGGATGTTATCGAAGGAAATTTGCCCCGAGAGGTCGGCCCGCTACGTGGGAGCGATTACAGCACAAGCCAGTTCATTCATCGTACGGATTCCAGCGCACCGGAAGTGACGAGACGACGAGAGTGCTTCTTCCCCGAAGTTCGGAGCGCGCTCGCGATCACGCCCGCGTCAACTCTTATAACGTAGCGCGTGAAGCGGCGGTCCTCGCGAAGCCTCCGACGAGCGTGTAAAGCGTGTAACGCGCGTATAGCGGCTTTGAGTGTGGAACGGGAAACGGCGAGCCGGAGAGCGTATGAACCGAACACGGGTTCGAAAGAGGAACGCACGGGGCCAACGGTAGAAAGAAGAAAGGAGAGAAGAGGAAGCGACGCATCGAGGAACAAGGATGCGGTCGTGGCGGAGAATAGCGGCCTGCCGGACGACCGAGCGTCTTGCGAGACGCACGGTCGCTCCTTGAAGGACACCGCGGTTTTCGTGTCCGGAGGATGGACTGCTCTGTCGAAGGAACGAGTTGCGTGCGGGACGAGCAGCGCTCGATTCTTACATGACGACCACGCTGTCTTATGAACCTGATTGTTCTACTTCGTTGAGGCGCCTCGCCACGCTCAGCGCACGATTATGCAGCTGAAGAAAGCGATGCTTAAGATTTTCGATCAATGTGAGTTACCGATTTTTTTAACATTTCTTTTTTCTTCGTTTCGAATTTTTTTCCTTTTCATTTTCGCGCACCATTGCATTCACTCTTTGTCAAGTATAGTTTATGACAGATGGAGAATTCTCGACGGACGCGAGTTTCCTTTCTTGCGTGTTTTATAGTCTCGGTCTTTAATTACGGTGAACTGGTAGCGAGCAAGACAGTCGTTTCGTGATCTTGATCTTGAACGAAGGGCGAAAGAGAAATCGAAGACGAGCCGTGATCAGAGGCGTTGCGAATATTTTTATAACGATCGCGTTATCGACAAAAGGAAAGGGAGAAATTTTAATCAACGATATGTTCTCTCTTTATTAATATAACCTAGTGTCGAGTATATATGGCTGTTTCGCTGCGGACGACTACGTGAGACGAACGTATATATGCGATACCAATAGGGCTTAAGCGGAACGGTGATAAAACAGTCGTTGCGTCTTCGAGGTTACGGAAACAGCTGTCGAAAGTAACCGCGACAATGATGTCACCGACTATCCGATATCGGCTTTCGTGCGTTTTTATCAACATTTCGCTACGTTTTTGAACTGTTCTTTCGTGCTCCATGGTGTCGGAATAATGAAACATTCATCGAAGGAGTACCGTGTATCTGCACATTAACTGTACATTTTCATGACTGTTCCATGTTTTCTCCGTGGGTAATTTAACGTAACCGTGTGGAAAGCTTAATTTATACCAGTTAATTATTTTTATTATTCTGTTAATTTTTTTGTCTTCTAAATTTCATTTATATTAATTTTTATACAATCTAACGATGATACACGTCATATTCAAATTAAAAAGTTTAATTCAAACTTTAAATTACGCCGTGGCTTAAATCAACAGTTAAACTGCGATTTAGATTAAAAGTTGAATTACAGTTGAAATTAGAAATTAGATTACAATTTATCGCAAAGTATTTGAAATTGGAATTTAGTATGCGTTAAAATTCAGAGCAGACTAAACCAGTCATATCAAATATTAATAAGACTTATATATAGCAATATTAAAACTATATTAAACATATATGTACATATTAATATTTATATGCTTGCTCTAATCATATTAATGTAAATATGATATAAAATACAATATCAAATATAATAAATATAGATATTTATATCTATACTATATTTCATTATNATTATATTATATATATTATTAATATAATATAAATATAATATTCTAGTAAAAATAAATAAATAAATGTGTATATAGGCAGCCTATTGATATAAAACTATTGTCCAACGTTTTTCTTTCAAAATATCTGCCCGTGAAAAAATTCTCTTCCTTCCACGGATGTGCTAATTTCTCCGTTTCCGTTCACGTTCTGCTTGCGAATACATGGAGTTGCATGCGTATGTAGGATATTGTATACAGATTAACACTCACGCGAAACACTCTTCCTGTCCAAAAGCGTCGTGCTCGCTGTTACACACGAGATCTCTATAAAACATCTCCAGTCATTAAATATAAAAAAAAAAAAGAAAGAAAAAAGAGAGAAAGGAACATACATGGAACAATGGTTCTTAGTTCTTTTCAGAGTATCCTCCTAGGGATTTTGCAGGCTTATCCCAACAGTCTCGCCGCTCTTTGAAATAAATCTGAGATCAAATGTCTCATCACTCTTTGAAATAAATCCGAGATCAAATGTCCTGCCACATTCACTTGAGTTTCGCCAATTATTTAAAATCGCCTTCCTTTTAGCGGCAGGTTCAACTTCGAAAATAAGCAAGCCGGACTATGTAGAGGGCGCAACGGAGTAGATGGCACGATAGTCGGTCAAAGCTGAACAGGCGAAACTCGATGCAGATTCGTTGATCTATTCACTCGGTCATGATCAACGTGCAGGTCATGAAATATGTAAGCCGATTCAGACGATTCGCTGTCGATTGAATTGCTCTATCGAAGAATGACTTCACAGACTTCAGACGTGCACGGTATAAGTTCTGCCCCGGGCGATTGTTAAGTCACATCAGGATCCCGCGATTCGTTCTTGAGATATCTGAAGTGCACATATTCGATTCCTCGACTCGTGCTCTCGAAAGTCGAACTGATTAGATTTAGAGGCCGTTCCACGAAAGCGTCCACTCTTGACATTTCGAATATTCTTTCTGTCAATCTATTCACAGCTACTAATATTGCATATTTCTGTTTTAAAAACTATTGGATTGATTAAGTTCTGCAGGTACAGTCTTTTACAATGACTATATATGTTCGATTTATGGTTATTTGGAAGATAATCACTTCCACCGTTAGGTTTTATTCAGAAAACAAAAAAGGCTAGAAGCAATATAGAACGGGAGATTAAAACTATCCAACAATTTCTGGCAAAGAAAGTTTAGAAACAAACGTGTTAACTCTTTGTATTCGAAGACTTTTTGTGCTTTTGAGCTCGGGGATATCTTCCATGGCAAACTATGCAGAAAATATTATACGTTTATACGATATTTCGTGTAAGTTATTTTTAATATAGTTATTGTTGTTTATTTGCCGTTTAAGTTATGGTATTGTAGAAAACCAAGGGTTTATTTTCGCCTTGGCTTGTAGAAAAAATACGGGGTTTACGCGATGGCTTAAGATACCAGAAAGGAACAGTATAAAACTAAAACAATTAAAGGAACTAATAGAACTCGTGAAATTTCACTGTGGGAACAGAAAACCGCTTCTTTGAATCTGACGTCGATATTCTCGACTCTCTCAGATCTCTCTAGTCTCTCAAATCTCACGAAAATCTCTGCGTTTACCGTCGAAGGTCCCTCTTTTAAAGCCTTCGTCGATTCGCGCTTCGTCTCCCCGAAAAGCCCACGAAACTCAACGTCTGATTACGAAAAAAGCAACATTTATTTATTGGTAACTTCGATGTTATTGATTTCTAGATTTCTTCTCAGAAAGTTGGCCTTGACCAGTCTGCAATCTCACTTTCAGAAAAATAGCATCCTACAGTATTAAAATGACTGAGAGTGTCGCCTCTCGAATTGAAAGGGTTAAAATAAAGGGATTGGAAAATGACAGTTCAGATAGGGATAAAAATTGGGAGATTCGTTTAAAAAGGAACGTGAAAAATTGGGAAAGGTCACGTCAGTGACTGCAGGTGTATTAGCTTCATTCTTGGCGAAGAAGACGACCTAATTGCTGCTTAAGTCTTCAATCTCTACTGCCAATAGCAGTAGACGTATCCTAATTTTATTCTTAGGGTTAACACCAGAATTACCAGATCAGTCAAAGTGACTAGTCTCGGGCTTTCTATTTTCGTAGTTACTGAAAACATGCAGCTTTTGGCAAGCAATTATTGCATTTCATTGGTGTTGAGACGCATATTGTACGGGGTGTCACGGTTTCTCTCGATGAAATCTTTACGCGTTCGAGATAAGATAATGGTATTCCATTTTGTTCGGTGTAAGATAGATTTGTAAATTTGAAATGAATTATGACAATCAATACTACACTCGAGGAAGGTAGACAAAATCGCGACGCAATTTGGGCTACGATAAATCCAATGGTATTCCGATATCAAATCTGTGCGTTAAACTTGTACGATAAACACAGTCGACACTTCAAAATGCACGCATAAATAAAATGTGTTTATTAATTTACTTAATGTGTTTAGTAAAGCCTCAACATTTCTCTTTTTTTTTTTTTTTTAATTAAAGATGATCACGATCACATAATGTTGAATATTTTCTGGATATTGGAGAAAATTAAAATATCACTATACTGTCAGTAATGACGCTAGTAATGTTACTATATTGTTACTAATGTTATAATTAGTGTTATATTGTCACTAATGTAGTTATATTCTTAATATCGCCATAATTTCTATCTAGTAACATTGGAAATTAGCTTTATGCTAAAAATCAAGATTTACATTGTTCATGCCAGAACATACAATGAAGATGACACCTATAACACCTCTAACATTTTCGAATATTTCATTAATGTTTAATGACAGTATAGCCATAAATATCGTTAAAAAATTGTTTTCTAGGGATTTTTCTATGGGCTTTTCTAGAGACGCATATCATTATATCATCGTCTTCTAGGGATTTTTTAAAGCATGCACGTCACTATATCGTTATATCATTGTTTCCTAGGGATTTTCTAGGAATTTTTCTATAGTCGGAAATGGTTATATCATTGTCTTCTAGGGATTTTTTAAAGTAAGCACGTCACTATATCGTTATATCATTGTTTCCTAGGGATTTTCTAGGAATTTTTATATAGACGGAAATTGTTATATCATCGCCTTCTAGGGATTTTTAAAAGCATGCACGTCACTATATCGTCATATCATTGTTTCCTAGGGATTTTCTAGGAATTTTTCTATAGACGGAAATTGTTATATCATCGTCTTTTAGGGATTTTTAAAGCATGCACGTCACTATGTCGTTATATCATTGTTTCCTAGGGATTTTCTAGGAATTTTTCTATAGATGGAAATCGTAATATCATCAATTTTTAAAAGAAATTTCCCAGACGCATATCACTATATCGTTATATCATCGTTTTCTGGGGATTTTCTAGGGACTTCTCTAAAGATGCAACACACAATCAACGCATGGTACTAGATCCAGGATAATCTCATTCGTACGAAATTAATCTATGATTTTCGAATTTAACATCAATCGTAACAAGCGTACGTGTGTAAATCAATTAAATGAAGATAAAACAAGAATTTTATAATCGGAGTAAAATTGACACGATCATAAATAAATATTTATTTTCGCATTGGTTAGTCAAGAGTTTTCTTTCGGAACGAAACATCTTATTTCTACGCGTACATATATCCACTAGATAAGACTTGTCGCTAGCAGCCCTAAATAAACCTTGAAATATGCATAAATATAGCATACACGCATACAACACCAAATCGTTGTCACACGAATTACGTTCTCGTAATTACTTTCCGATCTCAATAACGGTAAAAAATTAATTCATTCAAAATTAGCTTTTTGAAACCAGTTACATTTTAAATTTTTGGGGTCGGTTAAATGGTTAAAAATATCCCACTTTTTCAATGCACGATAATTTTTAGAAACACCTCGAAATATTGCGATAGGTGCATATACTATTTGGGACTATTCGAGTCCCAGCCTATAACAACAAATTGAATTGAATTATTATTCTCTATATCTCTTTATATTTCTATATTACGCGATACCTTTCTTAATGAAATCTATCAATTTTGTTTAATTTAAAACGCAATAAAATTTCTGCATAACACGGGTCTACTTTATTCTCTGAAATCCTGCGTCTGAAAGAGTCAACTGGTCAGACAGTAGCGGTAATAAAACGTCTACCGGCCATTTCAATTTCTTTGCAGCCCTCGTGACTTTCTATCAAACCGAAATGACACTTTCGATATCCCGGTCCGCGCGTGCATTTTTCAATCGCGGTATCTACGTTCAATTTGTGTTACCGTAATAAACAATGCATCGGCAAGTGATAAAGCGAGCATTATCAGCCTACCGGATCTCCCTCACGAACTGCGCGGGGGCCTTGACTCGAAACGTGTTCGTTCCACAGCGATTCGAGACGAAAGGAACGAAATTGGTCCGGGAAAACCAGCGGCGAAGCCACTGCGCATGCGCGCGCGCGGCAGATAAGAAGCATGAACGAACGTGTACGTAGTGCGACGTAGTTGTCGCGGCTCCGTTATCAATAGCTCGGTGCAATCGCACGGGTAATAAATTAGATCCGCTCGTAGAAGAGCAGCGGAGCGTTTCTATTACATAGTAGGAAAAGAAAGGAACGTGTCGGCGTAGGAACGCGTGACAGCGTCTCGGTGGAAACGGCCGTTATATTCGGCGCGAACCTAACCCAAAACTTAGCCACCGACTGTCCCGACGTGGTCGCAGAGGTAGCGAATCTTCGTCATTGGCCGAAAGTGGCGTGTAGAAGCACAGAGCGTGGCGCGACATGGAGACCAAGTGGGACAGAGGGAGCATTGGCGTAGACATGGACTAGAAATGTTGACTATTGTAACGAGACAAAAGCTCAGACGACTCGACTTGACGTGTTCTGTCGCTGTCTTCGTATATGTTAAAACGAAAAGTTCAGAGCAGAATGGGGTTTTGAGGTTAGGTATACAAAAGTAGATTCATATAGTTGTACATTAATCAAGATAATGTGCAATGTGGCGAAGTTTAATTTTTATATTAGTTTTGCATTGAGAGAGAATATATTACACACTTTTTATAGTTTTGTAAAATAGTATATAGATATGTAAATGTTTCTAAACATTTTGAAAGTAGAATCGGGCTTTGAGGTTAGGTGTATGGAGGTAGATTAGTGTCCTCATTTTGTTACTCTGTGTTTTATTATTATTCCAATGAATATTTGAAAGAGCAGGTACTACACGCTTTTTATAGTTCTGTAAAATAGTATATAGATATATAAATGTTAACAAAAATTTTTGAGGTTAGGTGTACAGAGGTAGATAGGTATAGTTTTTGTGACCACAGTTATCACTCGATTTTATCTCTTTGTTAATGTACGTAAATTAAGATAATGTATAGCTATGATGAATTTTAATTATCATGTAGGATAAATGTTTGGGAGAAAATATTACACATATTTTATATTTTTACAGAATAATACATAGATGTATAGATAAGTATATTGACAAATATAGACCGTTTATTTTAAAAACGTTGCAAGTCCATTTTTGTTGTTTCCATTATCCATTTTACGCTAAATTAATCACAAATTATGTGAGTCCTCAGTATTTCTAAAAATGAACGGTCCATATATTTCCCATCAAAAATACTTTCCGGTCTCTGAAAATAATATGCATATAGTAGTACATATGTAGATACATGATACATATTATATATTCCAGGTGTAATATGATATAGATCGAAATATATATACTACATATTAGTAATTCACATAGTATATAATGCACAGATATATAACAAATGCATTATATACATAAAAATGTTGTGCAGACATTAAAACCTTTTACACTTTCACGAAATAGAATATACAGTTACACATAAACATAATATGTAGATAAATGCCGTGAAATATATATTCCATATACTTAACATATACATTTGAATTTTTATACTTCGTCGGATATACTGAAACTTTAAAAAATTCCTTTGTCAATGCATTCGATTGAAATCGAATTTTCCAATATTTCCGGAACAACATATGTTCGATACGGTAGATAAAATATAGATTTTTATAGAATATCAAAATTAACGGGAAAGAAACGATAACGAGTGGCTATAAGGATGCACAGAGTGGCCATGCACGGTGTTAATATCGAAGGAACTCGGTGAGCTGACTTTTAAGAACTGGTAGGGATAGCATCGGACGCTTAAGTGGGCAGAAATCCGGACGCTTATGCGGGCAGCACTGTATTGTGCCTTCCCTGACCCTGCCTTGTTTCTAGGGTCTTCTCAGTGGATCCGCAGAGTATCGCGGTCCGCTGTGGACGCAGCGGCTTCTGCTCCAACTAGGAACGTATTGTATTTCGCGTGTAACCGTTTATTCCCCCGCGGATCCGTGCCTGCAATAAACGCAGCGCGCGTTCCTATGCGCGGAGAGACGCGTGCACGCGGCTGACCGTAGTTGCATGCGTGCGTAACGTGATTCCTTCGTGCACAGCATGGGCCCCATTAGTGGCCCCCAGGTCGTAATAGCGTAATAGCTCGACAGGTTACTAGAAGGTATCGCGAAAACCCATAGCCTCTTTGCGATAACTCCCCTCTCGCGATTTGTGTCACTGAATTCATCTTCGGAACTGGGATAACCTTAAACGGATCTTCTGAATTCTCCTTGGCAATCTTCTAAGATTTCGATTTGCCAATGTGTACGTGTCATTTGCGAGATTCCGGTTCAATCTTTCGTAGAGTCTGGACTTCCTGTTGGCAGTCGCATCGGGAGAACGTGCAAGTCCATTTGGGATTTAGGTGCACAGGCTGATTGGGTAGACTGCCAATTCAATCTACTCGTTTGAACTTGCACTCCTGGTATTTGCATGAAATATGATAGGCGATTAGAGCAATCAGCCAAGTCCTGTATATGAATTGTTCCCTAATGGGTTCGGGTAAGTGAATTTCTAGCGATTTGTGTCAACGAATTGATCTCTACGACTGCGATAACCGCCTGCCAAGATTTTTACTTGTGGCACGGTATGTGTTCTATATGAGATTTTAGGTTAGGTTCGAATTGCTTTGAGGAAATTGTAGTATTAACCGAAAATAGAATTAATTGTATATAAATAGTAATAAATACTATAAATAACATGTAAAATTTCCAGTATGATATTGACTCACTTTGTGACAGCCTTAACACATCTTTCATCGGTCACGAATAAACCTTGTTCAGTTAATGCATTCTGTAGGTAATATTTAGCCAATATTTAGCCAATTAACTCGTTAAGTTGTGTCTCCTTTGCTATAAAAAAGAGATTTTCAAAGAAATTTCACTTTCATATTCAGTTCCGATGAAATAACCAGTGATATGAGATAAACTCTGAGAAAAACTGTCGGTCAACAATGCGTTAAGACGAGTTTCTATTGAACTCACTAGCGCCACCACGACTAATATCTCGAATGTACTGTAATTATCGTACATATATCGAATTATCTTCTAATTTTACCGATGTAATAACTATCAGATGGTAATAAAATATTATTTATATTAAATCTCTACATCTTTCGCGACACGTGCAAATTTTGTCATCGTTTCTCTATCTGGGAGAAATTTTTCTTTACAAGCGTCGTAGATCACCTCATGGTTCCTTGATTTTGATTCGAACAAAATAAATACACGTGGCCAGTGGTATTGCTCATCGATATCGATCGATACAGATCAAACAGCTGCGATACTGTCACTTGAGAATGTCCAACTTGAGGCTTTCGAGATACGCTTTCGCCAAATCGCTTGTTTACTGGTATCAACGCCTTATCTGTCATCACCGCAGATGTTCTTCTACGTTTTCTATCTAATCCTGATCGTATGATATTCAAAATGTCAAGGTTTGATAATACACTTGACTGTTGTCTTTCATTTTAACATAAAACTAACTGCCAAGGCTCCTACGTTGCATATGGAGCCAATTATATACAAAGTAATTCGAATATACGAGTTGTTTGATTAATACCAACTCAGTGTTCACAAAGATAAATTTGCACATAAATTTGACACAAATGTCGAATAAATAATTTACTTATTTAGTTCACTCGAACAGTCCAGTATCTCAGAGTCCTAATAATGTTCTAATAATCGTTTTCTAAGTCGATTGTACTGTCTTTATTCGTCTACTAAACATCAAATTCTACGCTTATGTTCTTGTCTGTACCGAATACAAGTATGTATCACATAAATTATGAATTGCACATTCCAATTGCCTCTAAAAGACCAGTTCTGTTATCCCGGAACCAACGAGTTCTTTATTTATCTTCTCGCCTGTAATAAATATAAATATCTGCAGTGTGTAATAATATGAATTTTACATTCCAATTGTCTTTTAAGAGTCCAGCTATTCTTGCCTGTATAACAAGATCCAAGTGCTGTACTTGTGTCCTTGTCTGTACCAAGTATATTGAATTTCACATTCTTTCAAAAGTTCAACTGGCCTTACCTGTATAACGAGATTCAAGTCCTATATCTGTATTCTTTATTCAGTCTGCTGAGTTTTATATTCTAACTATTTTTTCTAAGTCCAACTGTTCTTACAAAACTGCAAAACTGTCCATATATGAACTCTCACCGGTCAAAGAAATGTGCTTTGGTCACAATGATCGGAGGGGCTACTAGCTAACCAAAGAAGGTTTGAAAATTAGAGGAATGTTCACATTGTGATCTTAGTTTGTCCTTAGGTTAGGTAGATCACGTGTCTTCATCCAGAATATCAATAATTAAATTAATATCGTCCATATTGTTAGAAATGTTCGAAGTACTATTGGTTGATCAAAGGAATTTTGAAAATTAGAGGATGTTCCTCGTTATTTTTGTTCATATTGAGATCCAAGATTATCTTTAATTTAGCTAGATCACGTTTCTTCATCCAGAATATCAATAATTAAATTAATATCGTCCATATTGTTAGAAATGATCAAAGTACTATTGGTTGATCAAAGGAATTTTGAAAATTAGAGGATGTTCCTCGTTAATTTTGTTCACATTGTGATCCTAGATTATCTTTAAGTTAGGTAGATCACATTTCTTCATCCAGAATATCAATAATGAAATTAATATCGTCCATATGGTTAGAAATGATCGAAGTACTGATGATTGATCAAAGGAATTTTGAAAATTAGAGGATGTTCCTCGTTATTTTTGTTCATATTGAGATCCTAGATTATCTTTAAGTTAGGTAGATCACGTGTCTTCATCCAGAATATCAATAATTAAATTAATATCGTCCATATTGTTAGAAATGTTCGAAGTACTATTGGCCCATCAACGGAATTCTGAAAATTAGAGGATATTCCTCGTTATTTTTGTTCACATTGTAATTATAGTCTATCTTTATGTGAGGTAGATCACGTGTCTTCATTCAAGATATCAGTGATTAAATTATAATAGTATTATTGTCAAAAATAAATTTACAATAACCTCTATTATTGCTAAATACAAAAGGTTGACTGCTACTTAAGTCTCTGGGCCACAGCCTTTGCACTGTGAACTGTCAAGTAAGATATTGTAAATCTAGCAAAGACACTCCTAAGTAACGAATACGCTAGTTGTTCAGAAATTATAATCAAGATCTTAACCACTTTAGATTGATAGATCAATGAGTACGAATGATCAAATTAATAAAGGTTTTTCCCTGTATCTCTGAAACGTAGTTTAGTCATAGCGGTAACAAATGTGTTATCTCCATATTTCAAGGTTAAGTGAAACATTTTTATCAGAAAATTAACCAATAAAGAAATCCCAAGTATTTCTCTCAGTAGTCGGAGAACAAGTCATACAATGGCGAAACATCGATTTTTTCCTGCTACCTATTACTTCTCAGGTTTAAATAATAGGATTTCGTGTTCGGATAAATGGATCCACTTAGTTGGAGTTTAATTAACTAGATATTATTTAATCCTTTCACGAGTAAGCGTTTCGGCAGACTTAACACGATTTTCCGCTTAACTCACTAGCGCCACCACGGGTCGTATCTGCAGTTTAACTTAAGTATCGTTTTTATTGATATAATTTCTTGCTATGTGTATCATATCGTGGTATTGGTATTCGGGTTAAAATTTCAAAATATCTCAAAAAATAACAAATCACAAGTTTCACTTATATATAATATAATACATCGTTATCCAAAATGTGTAAGTGTATTGAAAGCACACTGCTATTATTTTAATTCTCCAAAATGATTTTATGTAATTTGAAAGTAAAAAATCCACCTTCTTTTCATATTTAAACAAAATTTTTTCTCGTTCTTGTATTATTTATACCACTTCTTATCACTGCGTCAGTCTTTATGACTTAGTAATCCATTTTATCTTCAATTTTCTTTACTAAAATTCGCTTGCAATTACTAGCAATCTTTTTTTAAGATACCGAAAAAAAAGAAGATGCAAAATTTCGGTTGCTATTTTGCATAAAATAACTTTTTCACAGTCTACCGTCATGTGTGAGGTATTTTTAGAGTGGCCAGTGTGAAATCAAGCCTAGTGGTTTCGCCAGCATGTGTTTCCGTTGCAAGAAATCTGAACTGTTCCATGACTGATTTTTATATGGATTAGAATGGTGATAGGATTCGAAGGACTGAGGTATTTTACGAGATATTTAATGTCCAAGTTTTACGATAGCTTTCTTATTTTCTATAAGATATTATTTTTATAGTTAGACGATCGAAATGGAATTATCCTGTAATTTATCTATCAGACCTTGCGAGGAAAATTCCGAGTTAGAATTAGGACATTTAATTTTATTTAGTATTTTATACTTTAGGGAATAAGCACTGTGTCGGTGGGTTTTAAAATTTAAATTTAAGTATACCAGCCTAAATTTAATCTAATGACGTCAATTGAGGGTTGATGGAGATATAATTGTACTGGTATTAGTTTCATGTCTACTAACACATGTATTCATTTTCAACTTAAATCACTTTTTCACTCATGTCTAAAAAATGATATTTTAATTAGATTTTAATTTCCTTACTGATCTAAATAA